>PIJE02000117.1:410000-464593 GCA_002895965.2 Coryphaenoides rupestris
AAGGAAATCTATTTCCTTTTCTCACAACAAGTACTCCAGAAGCACTGTTTCTACAAACACACTTTGCATAACATAAGATAAGATAGAACTTTATTAATCCCGAAGTAAATTCTTGTGCCAGGTTGCATAGCAATACAGTACAATAAAACAATATGGAAATCAACAGAATAATAAAAATAAACTAAACTAACAGATTTACAAATAAAAATAAATAGGCAAGATATTCAGACGGCAAACTTTTTTTTTTACCACAAGCAGGCAGTTCGTTAGCACGTTTGTTGACAAGAATAATGGTGGAAAGTGACCTCGAGTATCTCCTAAGGAGCAGGTTAGTCGGCTACCAGGATGTACCTGACATTCCCACACATGGATATCTCCTCTGCTGGAAAAACATGAATTATTCAGCCCTGTGTGAATGTGGGGCGGTAGGGAGATCACATCACATACATGAGAATGCTATTCATAGATTACAGCTCAGCATTCAACACTATTATGCCCGCTAAACTCATTCTCAAGCTCAGGAGCTTGGGGTCTAACCTGGACCTCCTGACGGGCAGATCCCAGGTAGTGAGAATGGGCAGTCTCACCTACTCTGTACTGACCCTGAGCACCGGTGCCCCTCAGGGCTGCGTACTCAGTCCACTCCTGTATGCCCGTACACATATGAGTGTGTAGCCACACACAGCTCGAAGACCATCCTTAAGTTTGTGGACGACACCACCATCCTGGGTCTCATCACAAGATGAGACCGCCTACAGAGAGGAAGTCAGGGACTTTGCAACATGGTGCCAGGACAACAACTTCTCTCTCAACATCTGCAAGACTAAGGAGATGATTGTGGACTTCAGGAAGAAAAAGGGTGGCGGGGTCATGCCCCCTTACACATTGACAGAGCTGAAGTGGAGAAAGTTTCTTGCTTCATGTTTCTTGGTGTGTTCATCAAAGATGCCCAAAAGCACCTTTACTTTCTGACGAGACTCAAGAAGTTTGGCATGTCTGCAAAAACTCTCACTAACTTTCACAGGTGCACCATTGAGAGCATCCTCTCTGGCTGTATTACTGCCTGGTTCGGCAGCTGCTCCGCTGCTGATCGCAAGGCCCTCCAGAGGGTGGTGAAAGCAGCAGAGCGCATCATCGGCTGCCATCTCCCAGCTGTGCAAAGCATCTACCACACACGATGCCTTAGGAAAGCACGGAACATCATTGAGGACTACAGTTACCCAGGCCATGGACTGTTCACACTGCTGCCATCTGATAGACGTTACCAGAGCATCCAGGCATGGACTACCAGACTCAAAAACCCTGCAGGCCATCAGGCTTCTTAACAAGCGACACCAATATGATCAATGTCATTGATCATATTGATCACTTTACATGTACATTGATAATATTTTGATTTTTCAACTACTTATGTATACATATGCCATATTCCCTATGCTATATTTAAATACTCTGTATACATATACTTCTGATACTCTTATCTTATAAGAGAATCAGATATTATATATTTCTGCTATTCCATGCCATTTGTCATATTTCTGCTACTACTTCCCTCACTTATGCACCCTTCCTTGCTTACTTGTACATTTATAATACTCAATATTCACTCAAGATTCATAGGCAATATCTCCCATTCCTACATTCCTACATTTTCAGCTGATGTGTTTTCTTTCTTTTTCATTACTTAAATTGTTTTATTTTTGATCTTTATTATGTATATTGTGTTATCTTAATTATGTATATTATGTATATTGTGCTGTTCTCAATGTATATATTTTTTCATGTGTATATATGGATATTTTCAATGCATATATATATACATTGAAAATATTGCCTACTTTTTTGCTTACTGTCACCTGCCATGTCACAAGAATTTCAGTGTTCAGAATGACCCTGTGTTATGGTGTACATGTGACTAAAACTCTTGACTTTGATCCCCTTCCCACGCAGGGCGGGATTTGCTGACTGATCAGAATGTTGCTGATGATGATAGGTACAATGTAAATGTAAATGTAAATGTAAATGTTATATGATGATGTTGTTGCTGTTCCTGCTGCTGATGATGATGTTGAGAAGAAGAGTATGGTGGTGAGGATGTTGCATGGCAGTGGTGGTGAAGATTGTGGTGGTGATGAAGACAACGTCGATGATGAGGTTGATGAAGAGGATAATGACGAGGAGGATGATAATGACGCTACTGATGACAAAGATAATGCGGATGTTGAAGATGAGGAAGATGGTGATGATGATGAGGAGGAGGCTGGCGAGGATGATAATGACGCTACTGATGACAAAGATAATGCGGATGTTGAAAATGAGGAGGATGGTGATGATAATGATGATGAAGAGGATAATGACAAGGAGGCTGGCGAGGATGATAATGAAAATACTGACGACTAAGATAATGCGGATGTTGAAGATGAGGAAGATGGTGGTGACGATGATGATGGCAGTGATGGTGGTGATGATGGTGGGGGATGATGAAGAGGATGATTATGATAATGCGGGAGTGTTCATGAGCATTAATAATAATAATAATGATGATGCGTGGCGTTCCAGATATCGTTTCCTCGGTGGGCGCCGGCGATTCGACAGCGGGAGAAAGGCCGTGTTTGTCTCATTGTTGTCCCCACCTCGAGTCTCTGTTGTCTCGTCTCCCTGTGGACACACAACAATGGCATACACACACACACGCACTGTGCACAGAAGGATAACAAATGTATTTCCGCCACGGACACGCAGTGTGTTACACTGCCAGACGCAACACACATACACAGACACACACATGCACGCACACACACACACGCACACACTCAGCACCCGGGGGGTTGCCATGGCAACAATGCGAGGCCTTTCGACACGTCGGCAGGGTCAGCGAAGGGAGTTGGTGATGGCCGTCCCTCGTGAGGGGAAGCAGGACACTTCATCAAAGTGAACTTTGTTCCTCTCTCTCTCTCTCTCTATCTGTGTTCTTCTGCCTCTCTCTCTCTCTCTCCTCTCTCTCTCTCTGTTGTAGAGAGAGAGAGAGAGAGAGAGAGAGAGCCCTCTCTCTTTCTCCCCCCCTCTCTCTCCCTCTCTCTTCTCCTCCACCTCCCCCCTCTCTCTCTATCTCTTTCTCTCCCTCCCTGTCTCTGCTTTCCCCCTCGGTCTTACATCCAAGATCCAAATACGATGAAACTGAAAACTTTTCCCATTTTTTTCCCCGGTGGAAAGCCGAGGATGGATGGACGGATGGAGGGGAGATGTGAGTCCCTGTGTGAGTCCTCCTACCGCTGGTGGAGGAGAACCAGTTGAGTTGCTGGTCTGGTGCGGGACAGAACCTCTCTACCTCTCTACCACTCTGTCTGTCTGTCTCTTCGCTGGACCCTTCATGCTCCATGGCTTCAATGAAGCGGCTGCTGTTGTGGTGGGTGCTGCTGGGTCTCCTGGCTGGCGACCGTGAGTATACGAGTATATGGCTTGCGGATGGGGTGCAGTGTTTTTGTTCTTTTGTTCGACTGTGATAGTAGCTCTGGAGGTAGAGCGGTTGTCTCGCAACAGGATTGCTGGTTCGATCCCCGGGCTCCGCCTAGCTAATTGCCAAGGTGTCCCTGAGCAAGACACCTAACCCTTACTGCTACCTACTGTTACCTTGTCGACACCGCCGTCGGTGTATGAATGGGTGAATGTGAGGCAGTACTGTAAAGCGCTTTGGGTAAAAACGCGATATAAATCCCAATCCATTTACCATTGGAAGAAATCCCATCTTCTTGGGAGTAGAAAAAAACAAAACGTAAGTCCAGCAATGATGTGTGTGTGAATACTCCCAGTGAAGAACCACCCCTGTCTGTCTCTTAGCTTTGGGCCATTGTGCTGTATAGTTAGCCATGTTGTGTAACGCAAGCGGGCTAAGCCCTCTCTAGTTTTTCAGAGCCCAGTGACACAAGAAGGTCAGGTTATATTGGATTTCCTGTCTCTCATGCAGGAACTTCCCGGGTCACCTCTAAATGCAAACCTACGGACGCAGGTTAATTGCTCTTAATGGCCGCTTGATTAACCCCAGTGTGTTTCTGTCGTGGCCGCTGCTGGTGTATCTGTTGGTTATTTGTCCCGAATCGTTCTCTTAAGCTGGCTGGTTTCACGGCAAATACCAAGTGAGTGAAATCCAACCCGTGGCTATTGGACAGATAATGCAGAAGGCATTAGAATCGTCACAGGCTTCAATTAAAGTACATGGAGAGGCTGACCTTTGAGGAAATTGCTCCTGTTTTCACAGAGTTGCTTTCTGCTCCTCAGAGCTCTGGCTCTCCTTCTGCTTTTTTCTCCTCTTCTTTCTTCTTGCTTCTCCTCCTCCTCCTCCTCCTTCTTCTTCTTCTCGTCGTCCTCCTCCTCCTCCCTCTTCTCCTCTTCCTCATCTCCTCCTCGTCCTCTTTTTCCATCTCCTCTATCTCCTCTATCTCCTCTCCTCCTTCACCATCTAACACTCCCCCCTCACCCCCACGCACCCCAATGTTTGTGTCTCCCTCCCTCGCTCAGGCCGGGTTCGGGCGAGGGGCCGGATCGTGGGTGGCTACACCCCAGCACCCAACTCCATTAAATACATGGTGTCGCTGCAGAGCACCAGGGGACAACACTTCTGTGGCGGCTCTCTGGTTCACAGATACTGGGTGCTGACAGCAGCACATTGCAATATCGGGTAAGAAAAGGTTTTGTACATCAAGTCATCAAGGACGGATGTTAGACAGGCGGGGGGAGTTGATGCTGTGGTGTTCGCCCACCTTCGGAAAATTGTACAGCAAGTCTTCAGCTCAGCTCATTGTGTTGTTGTATGTCTGGATTAACGGATTCATTGCACTTTAGGTTCACGTTAAATACCACTTCTGTTGTTGTGAATCTTTTGAATGTTGTAACTGGTCTTGTATCTCCTGCTGTGACACCCTAACCCTCAGGTCTGTAATTAATAAACTACCTTAATGTATATTATCTTACCTTATCTTATCTGATGGCCAGCAACCCGCAGTGTGGACCAGGTACCAGGAAGTCTGTGTTGAGCATCCTGTTGTTGGCACCCTGGCACATTCACACTACTAGGGGGAACGTGATCTCACCCTTTACCAGGAAATAGAGAACATTTTGGACATAAGATACTGGAACACTGACTTTTATGGTAAAAACAAAAACAAAGAGGTATCAGGTAAATATCAGGGGCATCATTGTAGGATTTTTAATAACAAAAAAGGTTTCGCTATAGATTTAAACCAAAAACCGCCTCCCATTATAAATCATGGGTTACAAGCCACACGTACACAAAATGGACGACACAACACACAGCAATTAATCCATTGTGTGTGTGTGGAGTCAAACTTCAAACGGCTATGTGCTCCCGCGGTTCCCCAGGGCTGAGCACATGATGGTGGTGGCGGGAGACTTCGCCATTCGTACCTTTGAAGGCACCGAGCAGTACTCCAAGCCCCGCCTCCTCCTCACACACCCCCGCTACAACAAGAGCACCAACAACGCAGACATCATGCTCATCAAGGTGGTTATTCAACGTTATATATTTACTAGATATATTTTAGAAAACTACTTCTTTTTTACGCTTTTACCTGTTTTCAAGAAGACTAGTTCAGTCAAGTCAAGTCCATTTTATTTGTATAGCCCTTAATCACAGATGCAGTTGCAAAGGGCTTTACAAGCCAAATTTTTATAGGCCAAGTGATTATGACACCCCCCTAGCCCTAGCAGACTCCCTTAATTAACAAGGAAGAAATCTGGAGAAGGAACGTAGAGTAGGAGATCCCTCCTTCCAGGGACGGTTCGGAGTGCAATGGGTGTCATACGGGCATAAAAAGGGGTAACAAAGCATTACAATTATAAGTGACAAAGTACAAATGTTAAATGCAATAGTAATATTGTAATGGGCTGCTGGCTGGAGAGCAAGCTTTCCTTTTTTATTTGTATTTTTATTTGTATTTTTATTATTATATATATTTTATCTGTTTATTTCTCTATTATTTATTGTATTGCTATGCAATCTGGCACAAGAATTTCCTTTGAGATTAATAAAGTTCTAGCCGTCTAGTTTTGATTGCGTTTAACCTTAACTCAGCCAACAATTGTTGCCAAGACATTTAGTTGTTTCAAGACAGTTAACAGTTCACCCCAATGACACGTTGTTATTTATTTTATTTAAAGAAAAGAAATGTAAAAAAATGTTTTTGCGTTGCATTCAACACAATCTCATCATTTACAATCTCATCTTTGGTCCCCTGTTGAATTCTATTGTAGCTCCGGGCCCCCATGGTGCTGAACCACTACGTGTCCCTGGCCACCCTCCCCAGACAGGGCACCGGGCTGGCGGAGGACCGCCTGTGTCAGGTGTCCGGGTGGGGTTCCACCGGCCTGGTCGGGGGCCAGCAGGCACCCTTGACTCTGAAGATGGTCAAGGTGCCCATTGTGTCCACCGCGAGGTGCAACGGCAGCCTGTCTTTCAGCGGGAACATTACCGCCAACATGATCTGCGCCGGCTTCCGGAGCGGTGGGAAGGACGCGTGCAAGGTGCCGAATGCCACACGCGCACACACACATGCGCGCACACACACACACACACACACACCACACACACACACACATGCGCGCACACACACACACACACACACACACATGCGCGCACACACACACACACACACAGTTCCCACTGTTTGTTTGCAGTGTCATTGGTTTATGTTCGTCGTAGATTTGTTTGTAAATGATTGGGTGAATGATGGCCTTACGCTTTTCACCAGTGAACCGCATGAATTTTCCATATATCCATCCAATAAAAATGACCTTAACTTTGTTTTATTTAAATAGTGCTGTTATAGTTGCAAATTGCCTTTTAAAACTATTTACTTAAGTGGAGGTACAAAAAACAAATCATGTTGATCGGGAAATATGAGATGTTATAAGAGATCTGTAAAGGGGTTGCTTTTAAATAACCTTCCAAAAAGTGTGTCTGTTAATTTTACCCACATTTGACATAAAGCTAGACAGACTCCTCTTTGTCAAATATTGATATCTAAATCTATGTTTAAGAGCATGAGACCATCTTCGCTGTTATTAACATCGTGTCAACAGAGACTACATCTTCTATTGCGTGTGTGTGGAAACGTCAATGCAGAAAGAAGAGAACAATGCAAATAGGGAAAGCCACACTTGTGTTGTGGTTTTGTAACTCTGTAGAACCGTAGAGCGACAAAAGGATTTCACACAGAGCAGGGTGTTCCGGTTTGGTTACACGTATGTTGCTCACGTGTCGACAGGTTTGAGTGGACATGTGACATGGTTACACAACGCTTTGTGTGCGTGCCATGAAGCGATCCCATATCTGTGACACTGCACACTATTTTTAGGCCTAGTATTGATATGCTTCTTGCAGGAGCTATAAGACCCGAAAACACACAAATTAAACAATTGACTGTATTTCAATGAATGTTCACAGTAATTGGTTGGATAACGCAGAGATTCTGCTTGTTATACCAGACGAGAGCCTGTACACAGCAGGCTAACATCAGGAGATGAGAGCATTGATGGGCAAAGCATACTGGAATATAATTGATCAAATTATGGATGGATGAAACAGAAAACAAACAAGTAAAGCAAATAGTTGATCATATAATATTTAATCAATAATGTAGGAATATATTTTTGTTTTCGAAAAAATGTAAATTGTTTATTGTTTTGTTATTATGAATCTGTGACGTGGTTCCTAACCGCACCAACCGACCCCGAACCACAACATGGCGACAGCCAGTCATGCGAGTATCGGTCGGAGGTGGGTGTGGCCATGGCGGTAGGGCATACAATAAGAGAGGGGGTGTGGCTTCTGTCTGGTCTCCCTACACTACACTACACTACAGGGAGACTCCGGAGGGCCGCTGGTGTGCGATGGCCGCGTCTACGGCCTGGTGTCCTGGGGCCAGGGCTGCGGGGACGCCCGGTTCCCCGGCGTGTACACGGCCGTGTCTGCGTTCCGCCGCTGGATAGATCGCGTCATCTACGGCTCCTACCTGCGCTGCACCAGAGAAGTACTGGAGAAGTACTAGACTGGAGGTGTAATGGCTATTTGTCAAAAGGATTTTCTTCAAAGAATAAAAACTTACAACAAATGGCCACTGATGTACTATTTCAGTTGGAATGTACTCAGGCAATTTAAGAAGTCCGTTGTCCAGGCAAGATCCACGTTTAGGTTGATTTATTTCCAGTTCAACAACAAACATACATGTGCTCTCTTCCTCTGGTAAAAAACCACCATGTCCCTTCCTGGTGCATCACCTGACATTAACACACCCGCAACCTTTTATCTTGTCATTCACCCAGCAAATGATTAGTCTGGTGTTTAGTGCCCCTAGTGCCCCATACAAAATAACATACAAACAAGTGCAGACAAAAACAGCAGCATCACCACCACCCCCCCCCCCCCCCGCCATCCCGCCAAGTGTTTGACTCAGTGATACTTTTCCAAAGACCGTGCTTGTGAATGGAGGTAACCTCATCTCACGATTTACTGTAAAAGCCAGCCTGCGACTGAAGTACATTGTTATCCTCGTCGTCTTTGGCAAGATTGTGTGCCTAGAAATTCTCATAGTACATGTATATATAGGTCATATTATTCACAGTGATATTCCATTTGTATCAATGTATATCTATAAAATAAAATAAATGGCATTTTTGGGACCAAAGACAGTCCATTCATTTTCCTGGCTCACGTTGTCTTTGTTTGTTTGTTTGTTTGTTTGTTTGAGCTCGAGTTTGACAGGTTTTTTTTTTACAACATACGGAAACACAGTCGTGACCGCAATCAACATGCCTCCAGTCAGTAAGATGAGTGAGTGTGTGTATTAATAGAATGCGCTGACACACACACACACACACACATACACACAAACACACACACACACACACACACACACACACACACACACACACACACACACACACACACACACACACACACAGACACTGGAACGACTCCACCTATCGCATCGCATGAAGACCTGCCATTGACAAGTGCCCCCACAAGAGGCTGTTCTAGGAGGTCTACATCTAGTCGGGGAGTTGTATTGCTGCTGTGTCTGTCTTTAGTGTGTTGCTGTGATCACGTGACGCCTGGACACCTGACCACCGGCCAGGACCTCATCACTAATGGACAATGCTCATTTTCTATTTAATTTGATGTCAAATGTTTCCTTGTAATATACAGTATGTACTGTATGTCCATTATGACACCCATTGCACTCCTCACCACCCATGGAAGGAGGTATCCCCCGCCCCCCTCCTTCTCAAGGTTGTCTTCCTTGTTAATATAAGGATGTATTTATTGCCCTTTGGAGAGCACTATAGGGTTAGGTGTGTGTGTGTGTGTGTGTGTGTGTGTGTGTGTGTGTGTGTGTGTGTGTGTGTGTGTGTGTGTGTGTAGGGGGGGTGGGGGGTGTCATAAATGTATGCCCTGTAAAAGCCTTTTAGGACCGTAACTGTGATTCAGGGTGATACAAATACAACTGACTCGGTTGTACTATAGGTGTGTGTGTTCTCAGTCAGTGTGTCGTCGTGACTGCGTCTTTGTAAATCGTAGTAGGCTACTCCGAGGCAGAGAGGGACGTACATCCACCGGGGGGCTGCTGCTGCTGCTGCTGCCGCCGCCGTGGTACTTGGCAGCAGCAGCAGCAGCAGCAGCAGGGTCCCCGGGAGCTGCTAGCTGAGAGATGTGACGGCTGAGACGAAACGATAGGCGACAACAACGGCAGATTGGGCGCCATGCATCATCTCTATAGCTTAGCCGGCGCGTATATTTTTATATTGGACGTGAGATTTAAGTGTCAGAATTCATTTGTATAAACATCACGCTACACGCTGGAGTGGCTTTTATAATTAATGAGTTGAATCCAGAGGTGGTGGTGGTGGGGGGGGGGGTGGGTGGGCTTCTGACTAAGTGGTCTCCATTGTTCCAGAACACAGCCCAGCCTTGAAGGTGTTTTGGAGGTGCTTTAAGCCTCGTGTATAGATTGATTGATAATGACATGCTGACTTATCATTTCATTTTTTTTTTTATCTCAGATATGGGCTTAGCTTAGCCTAGTTTAGCCTCCCAACAGAAGACTTCCATGTGTGGGGAATAGCACATACGTGAGGTCCTGCCTAATAGATTTTGCCCCCCAAAAAACAGATTTGTCTTGAAAAACCTGCAGAGGTTAAACACAAACATTCGATAGAAAGCTCCGGAAAGGTCTTGTCTTTGAATGACCTTCCGGGGAAACCCACACACTTTGTCTGGTAATTTAAGGCCTTTGCTTAAATCAATAGGACACATATCTGCCCCCTATACCCAATCATGGCATGCTGAAACACTGACAGGTTTGTCTGCAAGTGGACTGCCAGGTGGAGACCGACGCAGCCTGTAGTCTAGTGGGTGTATTATACACACACACACACACACACACACACATAATATGTTAATCGAGGTAAATCATATGCTAATCATGAGGGATAGGGTTCCAGCCCTATAGGTCAGTAGGCCTACACCACAGCAGCGTACCCTATGAAAATACCGCCATCCTTTGGCCAGGTCTCACGCTCTGCCTGCCTGTCATGATACTTCTATAATAAATACTGCCTGCAGGCCTGTGTTGTGTGTATTATTGAACGATAACAACAATTACTTCTTGTTAACAATTCAAAGTCATTGCCATGGAGTGAACGCAGCAAGAGTGTAGTGGAAAGACAACACACGAATCATCAACAACAAAAACAACCATTGGCTTAATGAGACCCAGAAGGTGGGGGGGGGTCTGGATTGTTCCTCCACTACTACAGTGACCCCCCATCCTCCATCCACACTGGACTCCCCCCACCCCCCCCCCCCACAGCCCTCCGTGACGTCACCACCGTGCTCCCCGGCCAGGTCTCTCCCTGCAGGGATCCGTGTTTTGCATCGCTCCTTCGATTTGCATTTTCTTCTTCTCCTTCTTCTTCTTCTTCTTCTTCTTCTTCCTCACATTATTTCGTGCGACGCGTCGACCAGCAGCAGCAGCAGCAGCCGCTCCGCCACCACCATCCACTGCATCCACATTTCCAGCACACACACACACACACACACACACACACACCAATGGACATTTGCTTTTGTTTTTTGAATAATGTTGCCGAAGCTTTCTCATCGGGGACATTGAGGCCATTATAGGTCCTATATACAGTATATTCCAACCGTTTCTTCTTTCTTTTTTTTTGGTGTGTGTGTGTGTGTGGTTGCGCACCCACCCACCAACCCAACCAGCCAGCCAGCCAGCCAGCCACACGTGTGTCTTCGAGGTAAACAGAAAGAAAGAAAAAGGGGGTCTCTCGTCGCCTGGATCCGGATCCTTTATTGTGTTGTTTGTTTGCGCGTCTTTGGGCTTTTGGAGCAGCAGCAGCAGCACGACGCGCACATCGTGAAGCGTCTTCGTGCGTCTTTTTGTGCGCGTTTGTTTTGTTTGTGTTGCGTCCGATAAAAAAAAAAGACCACGACGACGACGACGCCGACGCCCGTGTTGGAAAATCGGAAATGTCGGAAGTACTGCCCTTCAACGACAATGAGAAAATGAGCCATTATGGGAACGAGGGCGACGAGGGACACCTCTCCTTCACCTGTCGCCTGCAAGACACCAACAACTTCTTCAACGGCCCGCAAAACAAACGCCCGCCGAAGCTCGGGCAGATCGGCCGGAGCAAACGGGGTAACTATACTATACTATATATGTGTGTGTGTGTGTGTGTGTGTGTGTGTGTGTGTGTGTGTGTGTGTGATGATGATGGTGTTTGCATTTCATTTCATTCTCAGTGTGTCATTGCGCACATCATATAACCGATGGCATGCATGGTGAATGAAGGGACCTATGGGATCTGAGAGGGTTGTTGTTGCCGCCACTTGGGCTTGACCCATGCATACACAACCTTGTATCGCTTGTGTAACCCTTTGTGCCACAGTGTGTGTGTGTATGTGTGTGTGTTTGTGTAATCGCATTGCAACACACACAAGTTGGATGCGCAGTGCGTGCGTTGCGCGTTGCTGCCCCACTCACTGCCCGTCATCCACACGGCTGCCCAACAGGACCTCTCTCTTGTCTGACGACTGAATGCCATCTCCCCAATGAGTGAATGAATGAATGGTTGGATGGTATGATTGGGATGGACGTGCACCGCATGTGGGTCCATTCGTGTGTTTTGTGCATTCGTGTGTGCAAACGTACAGTACAGACGCGCAGACGCTGGCGTGTGTTTTTCTTAAATATCCGTTGCACTGCACCCGTATCCCCCCCCCCCCACACACACACACACACACCCCCTTGTGCGTGTATGCATTTAGTCTGTGCGTGTGTGGTTGTACGTGCGTGTCTGTCTATCAGTGTGCACGTGTGTGTGCCTGTGTGTATGTCTGTGGTATGTGTGTGTGTGTGTGTGTGTGTGTTTGTGCTTTCATATGTGTGTGTGTTGGTGTGTGTGTGTGCACGTGAGGCGGTAGACGGGAGGCTGATGAACTCTTCCTCCTGCTGTCATCCACAGTTGTTATCGAGGACGAAAACGGTGACGGAGAGGCCCAGAAAAACGGAACAGAGAAGACCCCCGCCGAGGCTTAAGAAACGCCCGCCCCTCCCTCCCCCCACACACCCCCACCCCACATCCCCCCCCATCCTTCCATCCACCCCAACGGACACTCTTGAAATGTAAAAAAAAAGAAAAAGAAGATCCATGGCGATATCGGCCAGTTTTAATCCAAAGACACTGTATATAAGCACTTTCTCTCATGTGGCAGCAAGCGGCACTTCCACGCCCTCTCCCCCTTCTCCCCCACGACTCCCCCTCACCCCCTCCCTGCCCGCCAGACGTGTCCAGCCGTGGGCAGACGTGTGCCGGACACTGGGGGGCCTGCGGGAGTTGGCAAGAAATCCGGCCCCTCCTCCTTTCCCTTTCTCTCTCTCTCTCTTTCCTTCCTTCCTTCCTTCTTTCCCCTCCCCCCTTCCCTTCCTCCTCCCAGGTGGACCCCCTCCTTCTCTTCCTCCCACACACACACACACTAACAGATACACACATGCGTAACTTTTGATCCGAGGGGGGTAACACCGCCGTTCATCCATTCATCCGCAGCAGCAGCAGCAGCAAGACTGCAGAGTGAGGGGTTCTTTGGGCCAAAGCGTCGCTGTGGAAGCGCAGAAATCAGGGACAGGATGAAACTGTAAATGTCATGTACAAACCAACACACACACACACACACAAACAGACACACACACACACACCAATGGAAAGCACACAGTCACTTCCTCTATTATCAATCATCCAGTACGCTCCGCGGTGGGTCTGAGGGCGAAGCCAGTTAGCTTGACCGTCTGTAAATATGGAAGGGGACGCCCATATTTTCTTGCACAAAAAAACGTGAAGAAGCGCTATAACAGTTTTGTTGTTCTCTCGGTCTGTATAGAAGACTATTTATTGAAACTTTTGGAAAAATATCTCGTTTTTTCCAGGGAACAGAGGCCCGAGGGACTGTTTTTTGTATGTTGAGAGAACTTAGGACGGGAATGACAGTGGAGGTTTACATTTTTTTATTCATGAATAATTTTTTTGGGGGTTATTCTTGATGTTGCCTGAGTGTATTTTGTTGGTTTAGTTTTTTTGTTATCATACTTTGCAGCTAAAAGAGTTGTTTATGATACAGTGTACCTCCCTAGCATTTGTAAGCTCCCAGGAACTGCCCAGGATGGGTTGGTACCGTACCTTGACTGTACACACACCGTATTGAAAAACTATTTATATTATTGCATTGTGCATTAACGTGTGTGCCAAATCTCATGAAGGGATATACTTTACCGAACAACACGGATCTCTTGTTTTTTTTCCTTCTCGTGCTTTCTACATTTCCTTGTACTATTTAGTTGTTTGTTTGTTTGGTCGCCATTTTGTAGGACTCTTTTTCTTAAAACACTGAAATACCAACTCATGCATGGCAAATATGAAATCATGCATGCATGGCAGAACTTCTGAAGAAAAAAAACTCTTACTTGTGTATTCTTGAAACACCTCGTATACAGCTTTGAATGACAAACCTCAAGAAACAGTCTTAATTCAGCGTTGTACTGTACAATTCACACTGTTTTGTACAGTGGCCTAATATCTTGTAATAAAGATTCTGAAGGTGTAATATTCACACTTTACTCTTTTATTGTGTTGGCTACAGGGTTGTTTGTTGGCTGTCACCGCGTGAGAGTGTTGCATTTTGCATTTCCGTGATGTGCGAAGAATCCAGTAGAAAACACAAACACAGATAACCAGTAGCCAGTTTCAAGTCCATTATGTCCAATGTGGAACCCTCACATGTTTATATATAGACGTGCTATTTCTTTTGTATGATTGCCGATTAGGAGGACACAAAAGTTGACTCCCCTGTCTCCGTTCTCCCTGAGCTGCCCGTTTCCCACCCGCGCCCTCAGACATCAGAAGAAGACCACGGGACCAGCGGCGAAACCCGGGCACTAATTCCCGCAGTAGAAAGACTGTAGAAACTCTCACATCACATCACCACAATTTACCCTCAGAGGCACTTGATGTTCTGGGCTGCCAACGGCTCAGCGACAGCCCCCCCGCCCCCCGGTCTTCGCCCGGTCAAACAAACACACACATCACTGCAGCAGCCTTCACTCCACAACGGCGGCGAGCATTGAAGAAAACCGCTCCGAAGTCTTTTTGCTTTTGTTTAACGTTGGCTTTTTTTTTCCGCGGCCTGGGCCGACGAGTGAGGCGGCGGCGGTGGCGATGCTGATGAGACGTGACATTTGCGGCTCCGCGGTGGTGACTAAATGATTCATGTTCTGTGATGAGTCTCTGTCAGCGTATGGCAGGCATGCTAAGCCCGGGCCGTGGCACGCTCCCTCCCTCCCTCCCTCCCTATAGTGGCGCACGCTCGCATATAAACGTGCACGCTCGCATGCACAGGCACCAGCGCACGTGCCTGGTCTGAGCTCTCCACTGTAGATTCGAACGGCAGGCAGTTGATGAGCTCTCCAGTGTTTTGACTCCATCTCGTTTCCTCCCTGTCTCTCTCTGCCTCTCTCTCTCTCTTTATCTCTCTCACACACACACATACACTCTCTCTCACTCTTCACCTCTCTCTATCCCCCCCCTTCCAGTTCTTGACAAACATGAAAGGGTCTGCCTGGGCTGGGTGCCATGGTAACGGATGCACCTTGTAGCTGGGAGGGTGCTGTGGTGGTGGTGGTGGTTTCAGTGCAGAATCCCCCCCCTCCCCCCTGCCCCCCTCCCTCCCTCCCTCCCTCCCTCCCTTGTCCAGCCGCAGTGTGATGCCATCGTTATCTTTAATGGAATGTTCTCTTATCTATCTTGCCCTCTTTCCTCCGAGACGCTCCCGTGTTCACTGTGTGCACTGCGTCCTGCCCAAATGGGTCTTCCGGCTTCCGAGATGGCGCCCGAATGTGTCTCTCCACACCTAAACCTATAACCCCCTGAAGAGGTAGAGCGTCCACGGGGAACATCGGGACTAACGTCAGAACGTTCTGGTCCTTGTGTCTGGCTTCACGATACAACAGTTACCAGTTAACAGTTAGTTGTCTGTCTGTTAACAGTTAGAAGCAACATAATACAGGAAACATGTTGTCCATATATTTAATAATAACTCTATAATAATAATAATCTGCCTAAATGCTTATATAATGCCGTACTGGTTAGTTAGCGTGTAGTCCAGCAGTGAAAGGTTTTGGGTTCAAATCCCAACATTCGCACCCTGCCTGTAGGCACCCTTGAGCAAGATGTCCTAATGTCATTAATTGCATTACGAAACATTCACTGTAAGTCGCTTTGCATAAAAGTGTTGAATAACAAAATAGTATCGACCTCGTGTCATTTTCATTTTCACTTTGTTCTACGAAGAAGATGTGTGACCGCCCTGTTTATGTCATTAACACAAGATTTTCATAGGACACATGAAGGCAAAAAAGGTGCTACGAAGCGGCCAGGAGGAGAAGCCCCCCGGTCCCCTCGCTGTAGTATGAGGTTCCTGCGGCTCAGCGACAGGACACTTCACTAACCCCCGTGGTCATTACCATGGATCTCACGTCCCTGCATCCTCTGCAATGAATACAATGACATGAGCTCCGAGGCTTCTGTGGACATCGGCTCTCTCTCCCTCCCTCTCTGCTTGTCCACCTCTGCTGCTCACCACACGGCTACAATCTGGGATCATGTCTCAGAGAGAGAGAGAGAGAGAGAGAGAGAGAGAGGGAGAGAGAGAGAGAGAGAGAGATCTCCAGAAAGCAACCCCACACTAAATCCACAAATTGTGCTCCTCATGGACTCAAATGGGAGATACGTGGAAGAGAAAAAACACTTCACAAACCACAGAGTTTTAAAACTCAAGTGCCAGAACACCAGCCACGCCATGGAACTGCTGACCGAGGACCCCAGCCACATCATAATCCACACCGGCACAAATGACTTGAGAAGGCAAGGAGAAGAGGTGGTAAAGTCTGTAAAGGGAGTGATAGAAAAAGCCACCTCTACATTCACCAATGCAAAGGTAGTCCTCTCTACCCTGCTACCCAGATGGGATTTCCACCCTGCCTTCATCCAAAGGGTAAATGCACAAATCTCCAGAGATTGTGCAATGAAGGCAAATGTCTACTTGGCACCCCCTGGACCTGCACAGTCTGTACGACCAAGTGCACATCTTCAAGGCAAAAGTCCCAACTTTTGCAAAGACTCTGAAGGACATCGCACTCAACTCAACTGCAGACCGAGTACATCCTACAGGAGCAACAGAGAGACGGGCATCCCACCCAGACCAACATCCAGAGGAGCTGCTGCACCCAGATAACACCCTGCTACACCCAGAGGACACCCTGCTGCACCCAGAGGACACCCTGCTGCAACCAGAGGACACCTTGCTACACCCAGAGGACACCCGGCTGCACCCAGAGGACAACCTGCTGCACCCAGAGGACACCCTGCTGCACCCAGAGGACACCTTGCTACACCTACCGGGCACCAGGCGCCACCCAACGGGCACCATTCTGCACCACAGGTACAGCCCACACACAGTACACGCAGGCTGTAAGCAGAGCAAGCCCCAACCCTACACCAGGTGGAGCCCCACCCAGTGAGCTGAGCATGCACCAGATGCTCCGCGAGCTCTACACAATCATGGTCCAGGCCTAAAACCACTAGAATAATGACACTGTAAATAATGGAATACAAATCTTTCACCATTTCATTCTGGAATATACAAGGTCTGAGATCGACTGCCTTTGGTATGAAAAGCAGAAACCCAGACTTCAACAAAGAAATTGCAAACACAGATATCATTGTCCTACAGGAGACATGGCACAGAGGAGATGGTCCCACCGGCTGCCCTGTGAACTACAGAGAACTTGTAGTACCATCCACCAAGCTAACAGGGATCAAACAGGGAAGAGAGGTATTCTAATATGGTACAAATCAGAACTAACCCACTCCATTAAGCTAATCAAAACAGGATCTTTTTACATCTGGCTGGAAATAATTAAGGAACTTACCTCAACCGAGAAAAATATCCTCCTGTGTGCCACCTACATCCCCCCAATCCAATCCCCATATTTTAAGGACGACATGTTCTCCACCCTAGAGGAAGAAGCTAAACATTTCCAGGCTCGCGGCCACGTTATCATCTGTGGAGACCTCAATGCCAGAACAGGACGAGACCTGACACTCTCAGCACACAGGGACCCCAATATGCCCACCCAGACATGGGACTCAACTCCTGCAACTCTGTCGTTCGCTGGGATTGTACATAATCAACAGGAGGCTTCGAGAAGACTCCTATGGTAAGTACACCTACAGCTCACCTCTAGGCAACAGTACAGTAGATTACTTTATCACTGACGTCAGCCTGCACTCTCTCAGGGTGTTCACAATCAGCCCACTAACACCCCTGTCAGACCACAGCAAAACCACAGTCTACCTGAACAGAGCAACACCCAATCAAGAAGTACTGAAGCCAAACAAACTCCACACTATTAAAAAATGCTACAAATGGAAGGAAAGTAGTGTAGAAATATACCAAAACACTATGAGACAACAACAGGTCCAATCACTTTTAGACCAGTTCCTGGAAAAATTGGCAAAATCTCTAGAACAATCTGAGGGACCTGGCATCTCCCTAGGAGACACACAAGTCAAACACCTCCTGTTCACAGATGATCTGGTGCTGCTGTCTCCAACCAAAGAAGGACTACAACAGCACCTTGATCTACTGCACAAACTCTCCCAGACCTGGGCCCTGACAGTACATCTAACCAAGACAAAAATAATGCTTTTCCAAAGCAACTCTGTCGTTCGCTGGGATTGTACATAATCAACAGGAGGCTTCGAGAAGACTCCTATGGTAAGTACACCTACAGCTCACCTCTAGGCAACAGTACAGTAGATTACTTTATCACTGACGTCAGCCTGCACTCTCTCAGGGTGTTCACAATCAGCCCACTAACACCCCCTGTCAGACCACAGCAAAACCACAGTCTACCTGAACAGAGCAACACCCAATCAAGAAGTACTGAAGCCAAACAAACTCCACACTATTAAAAAATGCTACAAATGGAAGGAAAGTAGTGTAGAAATATACCAAAACACTATGAGACAACAACAGGTCCAATCACTTTTAGACCAGTTCCTGGAAAAATTGGCAAAATCTCTAGAACAATCTGAGGGACCTGGCATCTCCCTAGGAGACACACAAGTCAAACACCTCCTGTTCACAGATGATCTGGTGCTGCTGTCTCCAACCAAAGAAGGACTACAACAGCACCTTGATCTACTGCACAAACTCTCCCAGACCTGGGCCCTGACAGTACATCTAACCAAGACAAAAATAATGCTTTTCCAAAGAAGAGCCAGCCTCCAGCAACATAAATATACATTCTTTCTCGATACAACTCCCTTAGAGCATACAAAGAATTATACCTCCAGTACCTTGACCTAAACATTAGCAACACAGGTAACTTCAACAAAGCTGTAAACGACCTGAGAGACAAGGCAAGAAGGGCTTTTTATGCCATGAAAAGAAACATCAACTTAGACATCCCAATACAAATATGGCTCAAAATACTAGACTCAGTTATCGAACCCATTTCCCTTTACGGTTGTGAGATCTGGGGTCCACTTGCAAACCAAGACTTTACTAAATGGGACAAACATCAAATTGAAACGCTGCATGCAGAGTTCTGCAAATCCATTGTCCGAATGTGCAAACACAGCAGCAAGATTTGTGAGCTGTTGCGACAGGAAAAGGACATCCAACGGAATACAACCTCCATAAAGATTGTGTCAAGATTGTATCACCTGTCAATCCCCCTTTATTATTATCATTATTTAATTTTTTAATTATTATATATATAGGCCTACTATATATTTTATATAGATATCTCTGTATTTAATAAAAAAAAAACCACATTTTTAAACATGTATTTTTTTCCTCTCTTTCTTTTCCATTTTTTTCTTTTTTCATTTTTATTGTATCTTATTTTTGTATTTTTATATTTTGTATATTTTTCATATATATATATATTTACTTTTACTGTATATATTTAGTTCTTTATAAGTATACTTTTTATTTACCACTCGCTTTGGCAATGTAAATGTACGTTTCCCATGCCAATAAAGCTCTTTAAATTGAATTGAATTGAAATTGAAATTGAAATTGAATTGAATTGAATTGAATTGAATTGAATTGAAAATTGAACCCATATATAGCGTTATATTTTCAAACATGAGCTCACCCTCTATGTCTCTACGTTTATCGGTTTCGTTTCAGCCGGTAATGTGTTGAACTTGGCGCCATTGCAGCGACACACACACACACACGGCACATAATATGCTCAAACCACGCGGTCCGCATATAGGGGCAACCGCAATCAAAATCGTTTCTATTTCAAGGTGTCTGCCGCTTTTCCCACCACCACGCAGTGCACCACCACCAACGCTTGAAATCTGCAAAAGAACCCTTTTCGCTGAATGAACGCACGTAGGAAAACGTTATGGCTGTGAAGTCTCGGGTTGTTTGGGGAGATAATGTGATAATGTGAGTCGTGCCGTTTTGTGCTCCTGACTGCGGAAGGTGGAGGAAACGTGTGCTGCTTTGACGGGCCAGCCAACTGAGTCTGGATTGGATGGCTGCTCCGTTACATAATCCCTGACAGGTGCACAGGCAGTGGAAGAGAGAGAGAGAGAGAGAGAGAGAGAGAGAGAGAGAGAGAGAGAGAGAGAGAGAGAGAGAGATTGGGAAAGACTTAAAAGATGGCGCAAGGGAGGGGAGGAGAGACACATGGGCCGAGAGAGAGAGCAAGGGAGAGGCAGAGAGCGAGAGAGAGAGTGAGTGAGGGAGCGAGCGAGAGAGAGAGAGAGAGCGACAGAGACAGATTGAAAGAGAGAGAGTGGGGGAGAGAGAGAGAGTGAGTGAGGGAGATAGAGAGATAGTGAGGGAGGGAGATAGAGAGAGACGGGCAGGGAGACAGAGAGAGGTAATGAGGGAGGCAGAAAGAGACAGACAGACAGAGAAAGACAGACAGACAGAGAGACAGACAGAGAGAGTGAAATGGAAAGGCAGCAAAGGAATTAGCAAGAGCATTGGTAGTGCAAAGGCATAAGAGGGAGAAAACGGCACTCACCGTGCTCTCCAGGTAAGCGGTAGACTAGACACACATTAACACACACACACACACACATGCACTGTGAAAGATAGGCAGAGGGAGAGAGAGAGAGAGACACTATGAATGAACAAGAGCGGGAGTGAGAGGGAGAGAAGAAGGAGAGAAGGAGAGAGAGAAGTTAAGTCGTAAATATTCCACATACACATGGCATTCCCAAAACGTCTCTTCTTCCTGTCCCCCCCCGAGGAGAGCCTGTGTGCCGGGCGTCTGCTTTGACCTTGGTCGTCCCTCTGGGGCTGAATGCGGGGGAAATGCCTCCAGTACGGACTGCTTGTGGCTGTGGCTGCTTCCAGAGGCGCCAGTGGGATACATCATTGGCTTCGAACAAATCGGGATTGTATGAAGCAGGCAGGGCAGGCCTGGCTGGCTGGGCTGGCATGTGCACTGCCATGCAATATTTGTGGACAAACAATTCACATTTCACCCCTTCTGCATGTTAATGGGAGAACATATACTGTATGTGGTCTTCATCTCATTGGTGTATATGCCTCCTTATAGACCTGTTTTAGACCCGTGCATGTGTTTGGGTGGGTGTTGGTTGGTTTAAAAACCAACACATAGTTGATGCCGAGTCCGTTGGCAGAAGGCTGAAGCATGATTGCGGATGACGTCAATCCTTCAAGCTAGCTTGCGATTAGAACATTCTCCCTCACTAGCTAACGCTCGCTAGCTCATTCCAAATGTATCTACACCCCACCCCCCACCTCCTACTCCCAACCATGGTGCTTTATGCTATTCTG
Organism: Coryphaenoides rupestris; assembly: GCA_002895965.2. Taxonomy (NCBI): domain Eukaryota; kingdom Metazoa; phylum Chordata; class Actinopteri; order Gadiformes; family Macrouridae; genus Coryphaenoides; species Coryphaenoides rupestris. Next base: position 431,479 of record PIJE02000117.1, read on the forward strand.
TGCAGTGCGCCGGCCTCATGTTTAGTTTAACACCAGAACGATACGAATTCAGCGCTCACTCCCTCTCTCTCGCCGACGGTCTCTCTCTCTCTCTCTCTCTCTTTCTCTTTCTTTTCACGGTGGGTCCGAGGGTTCGTGGCTGGAAGTTTGGGACAGACCGGCAAGATGGAGAACTCTAAATTAACCAACAACATCAAACAGTCCCAGTGACTTCCGAGGAACACAGAGGCACAGGCAGGGCGGCTGTCGAGGTGTGTGTGTGTGTGTGTGTGTGTGTGTGTGTGTGTGTATGTGTGTGTGTGTGTGTGTGTGTGTGTGAGAGAGAGAGAGAGAGAGAGAGAGAGAGAGAGAGAGGGCACATGGGAGTGTGTGAGAAAGAGATGAGATAAGATATGTAAAATGCCAAGAGAAAACAAAACAAAGTGAGAGGAGATTAAAAGAACGAAAGTAAGAGAGAGAGAGAGGTAGAGAGGTAGAGAGAGGGCAGTAGAGAGGTAGAGGGAGAGAGAGAGAGAGAGAGAGAGGGGAGAGAGAGAGAGAGAGAGAGAGAGAGAGAGAGAGAGAGAGAGAGAGAGAGAGAGAGGGCACATGGGAGTGTATGAGAAAGAGATGAGATAAGATATGTAAAATGCCAAGAGAAAACAAAACAAAGTGAGAGGAGATTAAAAGAACGAAAGTAAGAGAGAGAGAGAGGTAGAGAGGTAGAGAGAGGGCAGTAGAGAGGTAGAGAGAGAGAGAGAGAGAGAGAGACTGAGATAGAGAGAGAGAGAGAGAGAGAGAGAGAGAGAGAGAGGCAGACTCAATATGCTGAAATGTACGCCAGAGAGAAACAGTTCAGACCCACCGGATGGTTACTATAGCAACCTTATTCCTGGTCTCCTGCTCTCTCTATCTGTCTCTCTCTGTCTTTCTCTCTCTCTCTTTCTAACCACCACCCTCCCCTCCCTTCCCCTTTCCCTCTCTCTGTGTCTCCCTCACTGCCCGCCTGTCTCTCTCTGCTGCTGCTGCTGCTGTGTGTCTATGAAGGGAACATCTGAGAATCAAGCTGCTTTCTCTCTCTCTCTCTATCTCAGTCTCTCTCTCTCTCTCTCAGCCATCGCAAGAATTTTTGGTGCAGTGGTATCATCATCCGGCCTGATTGCTCGTTTGCATACAACACTGTTTCTGCCGTTTCTTTGCACGTGCAGCACGCGCACACAACTGTTACAGTTACTTTCTCCCCCGCCCCCCCCAACACCTGGTGAGATTGTGATGTCTTCTCAAGCATTGTCTCTCCTGCTATACTTTTCTCCAAACGGCCCCTCTCTGTCTCTCTGTCTCTCTCACCCTCTCTCTCTCTCTCTCTCTCTCTCTCTCTCTCTCTCTCTCTCTCTCTCTCTCTCTCTCTCTCTCGTACATGACAAGCTGAGTGGTGAGGATGGATGTCGCACCACTCCTTGACGCCGAGACACTGACGCCGGGGTCACAGAGAGTTCAAGTGAAGAGTGACCCTGAGAGAGGGACCACGCATGCCGCATACACACAGCATGCCACGACATAGCTTCGCCCTTGTTGTAGTGATGCACACACACACACACACTCACACACACACACACACACACACACACGGACAACAACATCAGGATATATACACACAGACATAAATGCATGCACACACACACGCACGCACACACACACACACACACACAGACATGGCACACACACACACACACACACACACACATACACACACACACACAGAGACACACACATGCACACACATACACTCACACACACGCACACACAGACACACATACACACGCACATGCACACATACTGTATTTATAGCTGGCAGTGATTGGAGTCGTGTGATGTGATACTGGGTGGTGTGCAGTGCACGTCATGGACAGAGGCCCGGGCTGAGACAATCATGGGGTGGAGGGTGTGTGTGTGTGTGTGTGTGTGTGTGTGTGTGTGTGTGTGTGTGTGTGTGTGTGTGTGTGTGTGTGTGTGTGTCTGTGGTGAGTGAGAAGCAGCAGCAGCAGCAGGAGGGTGCTACGCTGGCATGCAACGAGTGGGCACGGTAGGTCTGGCTGCCAGCCTGCACACCGCACACAGAGCCCCCCCACGCACCCCACACATTACAGACATGCACACACACACACACACACATACACACACACACACACACACACATAGAATTTTGGACACCACACAAACATATACATATGCATGTGCGAAAGACACACCACATAAACCGTACATATAGACACAGACCTGCATACACACAAGGTAAACATGTACAAATACGTACATATACACAATGTAAACAACACAATGGTCACAATCAACACACACACACACAGTGTACACACACACATTCACCAGCCAAGGGAGATCCACACTGGGCTGGAGAACAGAGAGAGGAGCGTGTGTGTGGCCCCCAGCTCACTGTACGCATGAAGATCATTTTCAAAATGGAACAAAATGGTGGACTCTGTGTGTGTGCGTGCGTGTGTGTGTGGCTCTCAGCAGGGGCCCAGGGCGAGATGGCATGTAACTGTGTACGCTTGCCTCCTGAATAAAAGATGCTGACCCAGATGGAAATCAACCATTGGTCACTTAATTTGTCCTACATGCATGATTGGCTGGTCGCCAACCCACTGTCTAATTGTCCAATCAATGGGTGAGATGGAGCTCATGTCTGGAGGGCTTGAGAGTGTGTGTGTGCACGTGTGTGTGTGTGTGTGTGTGTGTGTGCGTGTGTGTGTGTGTGTGCTATGCAGAGACTTGAACGTTACCAACGCAACTGATAGCGTTAGCATACTAAATATCAGAGTTAATCAAACGTGGAAACATTCCTTCTATCGTGTCCGGATCTATTCCCCCATGTTGTTGGTGAGTGAGTGTGTGTGTGTGTGTCTGTGTGTTGTCAACTCCCTGCCTCAACTCCGCACACCCTGCATACATTTATGAAGAGAGATTCACGGGGGGAAAAGGATTTAGACGGAGCCCCAGTCAACTGGCATTATACAGCTCAGTGGTCCAGACAGGAGCCGAGCCACGTGCCAGTGACCGGCCCGCATGGGACCCGACACAGCAACACCATATGTCCACAGGTCTGTGAGCATGAATGATCCCGGCTGAAAGGGTGTTTTGTATCAACATTGTACCGAGCCCCAGTCTACATTATTGATATGCAATTTGATTGCCTGCCATCAATAAATGATTAGGGAATTCAAAATTGTCCGGGCTCGACGGCTCGTCTGCCATTAAAGTCTGGACGCGGCTTGCGGACAGGAAGACATGACCTGGAGGAGCCCGGAGCCCAGAGTCAAACTGCACACAGCGTCCACGCCGCTGCCGGCCTCCATCTTGATACGTCTCACCTTTTTCCTTTCAGTTTTGTAAAGGGCTCTATGTTTGGCTCAGTGGGCTCGCTGTTTCCTGCGTGGAGACCAAGAGAGAGGGCGGAGGAGGAGGAGGAGGAGGAGGAGGAGAAGCTGGGTCCAGAGTCTTGTGTTTGCCTGGACCGATGTGGCTTCAAAAGAACGCAACAGAACAGAACAGAACCGAACAGGGCGTGAACCACCATACAAATACTATACAATACAATGCAATGTCTTATCACAGAGTCTGAAGTGCTGTATTGTTATCGTTTACACTTGTGTGCAGACTTGTGTGCAGGAAAACACGCCACACAACAAAATCATTTGGTGAAATTATTCAAGATTCAAGATTTCTTTATTGCCATATATAACAAGGACAATGGAATGCTTACTCCCCATCCACTCCTGCAGTATTCTTTTAAAACGTAAATTCTAAAATAACTTAAAGTACCTTATACAGTCAAGTACAGTCAACAGTTTATGATATTGGTCACAGATGTTTTAGTGAAGCCAGCAGGATAGGTTACTGTTACAGTAAGGTTTAATCACCCAGACCAGTATTGTCCTACATATTGTATGACATCAACAAGCATACCTTTGGTACCCTACACACTAACACCTCTCTCGGGGCTGTCCTGTTACACCGGTCATCTGAACAGCTTTCATCCAAAGGGATATACAAGTAAGGCTGAGAACAAACACTTTGGACGAAACTACAGTAAACAATCTAGTCTAGTCTGTCTGTCTGTCTATCTATCTATCTATCTATCTATATACCTATCTATCTATCTGCTTATCTATCTAACTATATGTCTATCTATATATCTGCCTGCCTGCCTGCCTGCCTGATGAGTGGAGGTGGGGTTGTGTTTTCGAACCTTCTAGAAACTTTCTCGGTAATTGACCGGTTAAAAGTTTCCCCTGCTGTTCTGCTTGACTTGGTAGAGGCATTCCAGACACGTCACATTACGGCTGTGTTACATAATACATTACGTTCCACTAAAATCATCAATTCTGGGAGAGAGGGAGGATTTTTTAAAAAAGCCTTCCATAATTATTCATGTTTTCATTGAAATGCACGGATGTGCAATACTTTTAAACCGCAACGTGTACATGACTCCAGACAGACAAACAGACAAACAGACGACACAGACAAAGTCATAGCCGACTGAATCAATGGTGCTGTTTACTCTGCACCAATAGCCTTCCCTGAGAAAGCCTCACGAATACCAAGGAACTGCCTTACACCCCACCCACCACCTCCACCACCACTACCACCGCCTCCACCTCCACCACCTCCACCACCTCCACCTCCACCACCACCTCCTCCAATCCACTCTGCCATCAACTTTCGTGCATTTCCTGCAGCTAGAAAACAATCACTGCATCACCTTTTTAATTCTGGTGGTGTGTGTGTGTTTCTGTGTGTGTGTGTGTGTGTGTGTGTGTGTGTGTGTGTGTGTGTGTGTGTGTGTGTGTGTGTGTTGTGTGTGTGTGTGTCTTCTTCTGGGATGTCTTGGACCAGCACTGAGGAGGAGGAGGAGGAGGAGGAGGAGAAGGTGGAGGGAAGGACTATGGGTGTGAATCCTAATGACTTCTCGTACGAGGCAGCGAGGAAGATAGGAAGAGAGGGAGTGAGAGAGAAAGAGCAGTGGAGTTCTGAGGAGAATGCAACTGTAATCTTCCCTCCGTCTTCTTTACTCTGTAGCCTTCATCCCTCTCTTCTGCACCCTCTCTTCCCTCTTTTCTTCATCCTCTCCTCCTCTCCTATTCATGTTGTCCCCTTGTCCCTGTCCTTAGCTCTCTCCCTGACTCCCTCTCTCTCTCTCTCTCTCTCTCTCTCTCTCGCTCTCTCCCAGTTTCTCTGTTTGTCTGTCTTTCTCCTTCTCTCTCTCTCTCTCTCCCTCTCTCTCAGATTTGCTTCGCTTTGATTTTGATTAGCTGTCAATAGCCGCTTAAGAACCCCAGAGCTGCTACGCAGAGGAGAGACACCGGGAGTTAGACACATATCGGAGGAGAGGTCCTCAAGCAGGTTGCTTGTTGTCTAAGGAAATCAGGATCTTTTTTTCTTTCCAAAACATAACATACGTGTAAAAAATGTTCCTCTTTCATTCCAATAGCAGCCATGTTCATGGGTTCATTGATTAGCTTGCCAACTCCCAGGATATAGGCCACATTCTGGACGTTCGCCCAGCAGGACTCTCCGGGGGCCATGACCACAGAGTGAGCCCTGGACCCAGCCCTCCTCCTGCAGGGGGGTGCTGAGGCTGCGGAACCAGCACTACTACTACTAGTACTAGTCCTAGTAGTGCCTGGCTGTGGAAGAATGCGAGAGACACGAAGGACATCACCCACCGTGTCCTCTAAACACACTTCTGTAAACACAAGACAATGTTGAGTTGGTGTTTATTTTGCACCTCTATAATCATATACAGTATTTACATATGTATAATTAATAATCACATCAAAGTAAAGCCTAATCATTGTCGGTGTGCATTGGGAACTGCTTATGTATTTGTGACATAAGGTCTCATCTTTTTTTTCTCTCTCTCTGTTGGACTGGAGATGAGCAGCAGGCGATCAACCGGCTTCACATGGACTTCCTGTCATATGGCCGTGTTTAATGGCATCCTTATGTGACGACTCACAGTCTGTCTCCTCAAAAAATCCCTGGGGATCTCAAACCTTACTTTTACTTTTTTAGTTGCCATGGATACCTCTGGCGAGGCAGCCGATTGGAGGAAACAATAAACTCAGGCTCTCTTTCAAGCCCTCCACAATTTTGTCTCCAAAAACTGACGGTCTGTTGAGTGTCCTTTTATATTCTCACACGTCTTACATGCTTGTGTGCGTGTGTGTGTGTGTGTGTGTGTGTGTGTGTGTGTGTGTGTGTGTGTGTGTGTGTGAATATATGTTCACACGTATCCTCGCTCCTTCCTTTTTGTCTGTCTCCCTCGCTCTCTCTCGCTCTCTCTCACTCACACAGACATTCACACAGATACACACACACATACACACACTCACACAGACACACACATGGACACATGCGTCATGTTCATGGACAGGCAGCGGGATTGACTGTCGCATGAGATCAATGTTATCTTCCTCAGCACAATCCAAAGCCACACGTTCACCATCCATCCACCCATCTGTCTATCCATCCACCCATCTGTCTATCCATCCACCCATCTGTCTATCCATCCATATCCGGCCTGGCGGGGTAGAGGGACGAGGGGAAAGGTGTCAAATCAATTCTGCATTCAATTAAGCAGTGGTGGAGGAGGTGACCACTATAGGGCTACTGTAATCCTCAAGGGCAGCCAACTTCGGTAAATTGCATCAGTCGACGAGGGACTCTCGGATGACAGCGATAAACGCGGCCTTCAATGGGCTGCAACACCTACAGTAGGGCCCGGTGCCAACAGAAATATTTGCGACAACTTTACTTTCTAATTGAGAGTGTAGATTTCTATTGAACCAGAGGGTGAACAAAATGGACACGTCAGCTATGCTCCGTTCGCCGATAACCTGCTCTTTGCTCTGCTGTCAGGACGTGGCGGCCCCTCCATGATCTAACGTGTCAGATTCAACCCCTGACAAGTGTCGCTGGTGTAACTTGGCTTTTTGGTCAAATGAGAAATTCTGGCTATTTTCCCCCCTCCTATTTAGTCTACCTTTACCATTCTCTTAAGTTGATCGTACCTCGAAGATACATACTTTACTGTAATATACAATGCAACTACAGCATAGGTGGTAAAAGTTGAAATTGATTAGAATGATATCCAATTTATTTTTATTTGTTTTAAATAATTACAATTCCTCTACAGCGAGTAGACAACGTGAGATGGAAGATTACATGACAATGAACTAGAAGAAAGAGCAAATATACAGGACAGTATACTGCATATGAAGCTAGTCCTCATATAGATATTTTAGCGCCACCTACAGTCAGAATAGAGCTATACACATTCCAAAAGAACAAAACACAAGTTAACTTTTTTGTTGAAATAATATTTCTGAACATCAAATTGCTCATAATATTGTACACATCATTAAACTACATTTTAACACCAACTCGCACACGCCGCTTCCTTTAAATTATACATAATAATCGGTAGGAACGGCACGGCGGGAACCTTTATTTCTGCCGCAGTCTTCCACCCGGGTCGTTTGAGCGGTCGTGCCTGTTTGCCGAAGTCGTCGTCGCCGCCGCGCCATTTGTGCGAGAGCAGTTCCCTGGTTCTTGTAAAGACTTCATCTCAAGACTTCACCTCAAGTCCCACAGGACGTGTCCCTCACACGGTCTCTTGTCTCCACCACCTCCCGAGTACCACCACAGGACAACGACACGATGGCCACCGACTCGTGGGCTCTGGCGGTGGACGAGCAGGAAGCGGCGGCAGAGTCGGTAGGCAGCGAGCGCGCAGCACGGAAGAGGAGGAGGGGGAGGAGGCGGCTAGCGGGGTTAGCTCCTGTGCTAGCGCTCCCCGTCCAACCATCTTGTCGTATAAACATGGATACACATCGACACACTCGTGGTTTTACACCCTGGGAGCTGCCAGTCACCACGCCATTTGTTTGTTTGTTTGCCACTTAAATTGTAGTCATGGGGGGAAACTAAATGCGCTAATGCTAATCCATAGCGCAGTCCTCATGGCCACGCTGTGGGTTACAACACAACACCAAACGACAAGTCAGTGAAGTGGTTCAACATTGTGCTCCCCCCCAGTGTGTGTGTGTGTGTGTGTGTGTGTGTGTGTGTGTGTGTGTGTGTGTGTGTGTGTGTGTGTTTGTGTGTGTGTGTGTCTTCTTCTGGGATGTCTTGGACCAGCACTGAGGAGGAGGAGGAGGAGGAGGAGGAGAAGGTGGAGGGAAGGACTATGGGTGTGAATCCTAATGACTTCTCGTACGAGGCAGCGAGGAAGATAGGAAGAGAGGGAGTGAGAGAGAAAGAGCAGTGGAGTTCTGAGGAGAATGCAACTGTAATCTTCCCTCCGTCTTCTTTACTCTGTAGCCTTCATCCCTCTCTTCTGCACCCTCTCTTCCCTCTTTTCTTCATCCTCTCCTCCTCTCCTATTCATGTTGTCCCCTTGTCCCTGTCCTTAGCTCTCTCCCTGACTCCCTCTCTCTCTCTCTCTCTCTCTCTCTCTCTCGCTCTCTCCCAGTTTCTCTGTTTGTCTGTCTTTCTCCTTCTCTCTCTCTCTCTCTCCCTCTCTCTCAGATTTGCTTCGCTTTGATTTTGATTAGCTGTCAATAGCCGCTTAAGAACCCCAGAGCTGCTACGCAGAGGAGAGACACCGGGAGTTAGACACATATCGGAGGAGAGGTCCTCAAGCAGGTTGCTTGTTGTCTAAGGAAATCAGGATCTTTTTTTCTTTCCAAAACATAACATACGTGTAAAAAATGTTCCTCTTTCATTCCAATAGCAGCCATGTTCATGGGTTCATTGATTAGCTTGCCAACTCCCAGGATATAGGCCACATTCTGGACGTTCGCCCAGCAGGACTCTCCGGGGGCCATGACCACAGAGTGAGCCCTGGACCCAGCCCTCCTCCTGCAGGGGGGTGCTGAGGCTGCGGAACCAGCACTACTACTACTAGTACTAGTCCTAGTAGTGCCTGGCTGTGGAAGAATGCGAGAGACACGAAGGACATCACCCACCGTGTCCTCTAAACACACTTCTGTAAACACAAGACAATGTTGAGTTGGTGTTTATTTTGCACCTCTATAATCATATACAGTATTTACATATGTATAATTAATAATCACATCAAAGTAAAGCCTAATCATTGTCGGTGTGCATTGGGAACTGCTTATGTATTTGTGACATAAGGTCTCATCTTTTTTTTCTCTCTCTCTGTTGGACTGGAGATGAGCAGCAGGCGATCAACCGGCTTCACATGGACTTCCTGTCATATGGCCGTGTTTAATGGCATCCTTATGTGACGACTCACAGTCTGTCTCCTCAAAAAATCCCTGGGGATCTCAAACCTTACTTTTACTTTTTTAGTTGCCATGGATACCTCTGGCGAGGCAGCCGATTGGAGGAAACAATAAACTCAGGCTCTCTTTCAAGCCCTCCACAATTTTGTCTCCAAAAACTGACGGTCTGTTGAGTGTCCTTTTATATTCTCACACGTCTTACATGCTTGTGTGCGTGTGTGTGTGTGTGTGTGTGTGTGTGTGTGTGTGTGTGTGTGAATATATGTTCACACGTATCCTCGCTCCTTCCTTTTTGTCTGTCTCCCTCGCTCTCTCTCGCTCTCTCTCACTCACACAGACATTCACACAGATACACACACACATACACACACTCACACAGACACACACATGGACACATGCGTCATGTTCATGGACAGGCAGCGGGATTGACTGTCGCATGAGATCAATGTTATCTTCCTCAGCACAATCCAAAGCCACACGTTCACCATCCATCCACCCATCTGTCTATCCATCCACCCATCTGTCTATCCATCCACCCATCTGTCTATCCATCCATATCCGGCCTGGCGGGGTAGAGGGACGAGGGGAAAGGTGTCAAATCAATTCTGCATTCAATTAAGCAGTGGTGGAGGAGGTGACCACTATAGGGCTACTGTAATCCTCAAGGGCAGCCAACTTCGGTAAATTGCATCAGTCGACGAGGGACTCTCGGATGACAGCGATAAACGCGGCCTTCAATGGGCTGCAACACCTACAGTAGGGCCCGGTGCCAACAGAAATATTTGCGACAACTTTACTTTCTAATTGAGAGTGTAGATTTCTATTGAACCAGAGGGTGAACAAAATGGACACGTCAGCTATGCTCCGTTCGCCGATAACCTGCTCTTTGCTCTGCTGTCAGGACGTGGCGGCCCCTCCATGATCTAACGTGTCAGATTCAACCCCTGACAAGTGTCGCTGGTGTAACTTGGCTTTTTGGTCAAATGAGAAAATTCTGGCTATTTTCCCCCCTCCTATTTAGTCTACCTTTACCATTCTCTTAAGTTGATCGTACCTCGAAGATACATACTTTTACTGTAATATACAATGCAACTACAGCATAGGTGGTAAAAGTTGAAATTGATTAGAATGATATCCAATTTATTTTTATTTGTTTTAAATAATTACAATTCCTCTACAGCGAGTAGACAACGTGAGATGGAAGATTACATGACAATGAACTAGAAGAAAGAGCAAATATACAGGACAGTATACTGCATATGAAGCTAGTCCTCATATAGATATTTTAGCGCCACCTACAGTCAGAATAGAGCTATACACATTCCAAAAGAACAAAACACAAGTTAACTTTTTTGTTGAAATAATATTTCTGAACATCAAATTGCTCATAATATTGTACACATCATTAAACTACATTTTAACACCAACTCGCACACGCCGCTTCCTTTAAATTATACATAATAATCGGTAGGAACGGCACGGCGGGAACCTTTATTTCTGCCGGCAGTCTTCCACCCGGGTCGTTTGAGCGGTCGTGCCTGTTTGCCGAAGTCGTCGTCGCCGCCGCGCCATTTGTGCGAGAGCAGTTCCCTGGTTCTTGTAAAGACTTCATCTCAAGACTTCACCTCAAGTCCCACAGGACGTGTCCCTCACACGGTCTCTTGTCTCCACCACCTCCCGAGTACCACCACAGGACAACGACACGATGGCCACCGACTCGTGGGCTCTGGCGGTGGACGAGCAGGAAGCGGCGGCAGAGTCGGTAGGCAGCGAGCGCGCAGCACGGAAGAGGAGGAGGGGGAGGAGGCGGCTAGCGGGGTTAGCTCCTGTGCTAGCGCTCCCCGTCCAACCATCCTTGTCGTATAAACATGGATACACATCGACACACTCGTGGTTTTACACCCTGGGAGCTGCCAGTCACCACGCCATTTGTTTGTTTGTTTTGCCACTTAAATTGTAGTCATGGGGGGAAACTAAATGCGCTAATGCTAATCCATAGCGCAGTCCTCATGGCCACGCTGTGGGGTTACAACACAACACCAAACGACAAGTCAGTGAAGTGGTTCAACATTGTGCTCCCCCCCCCCCCTCTTTTCGCAGATCAGCACCCTACACATCAAGGACACGCCAGAGGAGAATGGTAGGCGTTTTAGATGGGCTTGTGTGAGGAGGAGGAGGAGGACGAGAGACGGACACTAATGTCCAGACGTCAGCACTTTGTGTCCCTCCACTAATACAACTACACGCCACTCACTCCACTCACTACACTACACTCACTCCACTACACTACACTCCACTTCACTACACTCACTACACTCACTACACTACACTCACTACACTACACTACACTACACTACACTACACTACAACTTCACTACACTACACTACACTACACTCACTCCACTACACTACACTCCACTTCACTACACTCACTACACTCACTACACTACACTCCACTACACTCCACTACACTACACTACACTACACTACACTACACTCACTACACTACACTACACTACACTTCACTACACTCCACTACACTACACTACACTACACTACACTCACTACACTCCACTCCACTACACTCACGCCCCTAACACTACACTACACTACAACTCCACTCCACTCACTACACTACACTACACTACACTACCACTCACTCCACTCCACTCCACTCCACTCCACTACACTACCACTACACTACACTCCACTCACTACAGGAACCTCCTCTGCTGCCGCTGCCAACACGACACCACAGAGCAGCAACAGCAGCAGCAGCACAACAACAACAGCCAAGACAGAAGCAGACGCCACGACCACGACCACCCCCACGGCCAAGACTACAGACGAGGATGACAATGGTGATGTATTGGACACGCATTATATAGGCCCACACACTGACTGACTGGTGTATTTTTGTAGTAGGGTGTTTGGATAACGTGTTCTGTCAAATGCCGTAAATGTACATTTAATGTAAATGTGTTTTGCGTCTACACACTATTCAACAACCCATTGATGGTTGATGGTTATTCTGGACTGTTATGCTGCAGAAACTGCAAACTCAAGATGCAACTCGAGTTACTTTTGCGGAATGACTAGATGTGTTGGTTAGTTGGTTCGTGAATTAAATCATTTTTTTCTTTTGTTTGCCAATGGCTTGATTTCACCTTCTACCGCCGTTAACGGTACTACCTAACCTAACCTAATCAGTACCCTATCGTCCCCTTTCTTTCAGACGACAAAGCCGCTCAGTCACTGTTGAACAAGCTGATCCGGAGTAATCTGGTCAACACCACCAACCAGGTGGAGGTTCTCCAAAGAGACCCCAACTCTCCCCTCTACTCCGCCAAGTCCTTCGAGGAGCTGCGACTGTGAGTGACGGCACATTCGAGCCAGATGTTTCTTGGGCCCCTTTCTCTTCTCTTTACACAGCGTACTGCAGCATAGGACCGCCATTCACACCCATGCTTGAGACCCAATATGAAACAATAGAACTTGTCATCCAAGAATCGTTTACATGTCATTTTTGTGCTTTTTGTACGCCGTATTCATTTTTAGTTTTGTGTATTGTCAGTGCAGCCCTATGACTCTGGTATCCTTTTGTTGACCATGTAGTAAACCTCAGCTGCTTCAAGGAGTCTACGGCCTGGGCTTCAACCGCGGCCCTCCAAAATCCAGGAGACCGCCTTGCCCATGATGCTGGCAGAGCCGTAAGTATACTAACTCACCCCTGTCGCTGATGTTCAGTTTCTAATACCCGTCTTCTCACGGAACTGAAGACCTCCGCTCTTTGTAGTCCACAGAATCTCATCGCCCAGTCACAGTCTGGTACGGGGAAGACGGCAGCCTTCGTCCTGGCCATGCTCAGTCACGTAGACCCCAACAACAAATTTCCCCAGGTAGGCTTTTAGTCTTCTGGTTAATATTAGGCTACTTATAACAAATTTATCTTGAGCGAAGACTAATGCAAAAAATCCGATCACATATCAAGTCTATTATTGTTCTAAGGATTGCTTGAGTGGATATTATAAATTGTTGATAGTATTTTTATTGTGTTTATCGTCCTTGCCTGAATCACACATGAACAAAACGCCCCCTTCTTCTCCTTCCCGCCCCCTTCTCTCCACACAGTGCCTGTGTGTGTCGCCCACCTATGAGCTGGCCCTTCAGACCGGCAAGGTGATAGAGCAGATGGGGAAACACTACCCAGAGGTCCAGCTGGTCTACGCCATCAGAGGGAACAAGGGTAAGGACTCTACACACGTCTCTGCAGTCACTTATCTGCTGCACAAGGGCTTTATAGGCTTCCATTCTATGGACTGGATGTGGTCTGCTCACTTGGCTGACCGCACAACACATCTTTTATCACTTCATTGCTTGACATGTATCTAAATTCAGTCACTTTGGATAAAAGCATCTGCGCTAAATGACTAAAGTGTTGAAAATTAATTATTGTTCAGAAATCGTATCGGTAAACATCTCGTATTCTGTAGCCAGCAAACGCTGTCAGTTGTATCGCACTAAAACTTGCATAGCCTCAAATATTTCTCAACTTTATTAAGAGAAATCGCCATGCACACTCTTAAGTGCACCAGAGACATCTGTTGCCAAGTTTTCTAATGGCCCGGGTGTGATGGAGTGGTCTGTGTCTACTCTACTTCAGCCTTCCTCAAACTGTTTTAATCCAGGGTTGAGTCATACTTGACCTCTGGGGCCCTCTTAGACCTCCATCAATAAGCCAGAATACACGCAGAACTTTAGCCGTCAAATGAGCATTTATTTAAATTCAAGTGGATGTCCCTTTTTTATACCCGTATGACACCCATTGCACTCCGAACCGACCCTGGAAGGAGGGATCCCCCACTCTGCGTTCCTTCTCCAGTTTTCTTCCTTGTTAATTAAGGGAGTCGTTTCTTGCTCTTAGGGGGGCTATAGGGCTAGGGGGGGGTGTCATAATCACATGACCCATTAATCATATGGCCCTTTGAGACTGTAACTGTGAGGGCTATACAAATAAAGTTGACTTGACATGTCAGTTTTCAATCAGCCGTTGGTTTGAAAAATCTGCTTTCAGAGTGATTTGTCGACCGGAAATCCGCTGCTCTGCTTGACCCGCGGTCGTTCTTGTCTTTTCCCACGCACTCCAGTGCCGCGTGGCATGAAGCTCCAGGAGCAGATCGTGATCGGCACCCCGGGCACCATGCTGCGACTGGTGTGTCAAGTTCAAGTTCATCGACCCCAAGAAGGATCAGGTGTTTGTTGCTGGACGAGGCGGACGTGAATGATCGCCACGCAGGGCCACTTGGACCAGAGCATCCGCATCCAGAGGTCTGAGCACGGACACCGCCGCGTGTATCGCTAATGCATCGATAATGGGCATTAGGATGACTTTTTGACCATCAGCTTACCAGCATAGTATGTGTCTGAACTTGGTTGATGAGTGGAGGGGCAGGTAGAGGTTAGCGGTAAGAAATCATGGTCCACGAAGCTGGGGTTAAAGGGCATCAAACCAGATCCAGGTTGCCCAATAAAACGGGGGGGACCATTCATGCTGAGTTTACATTGGGAAAATATGACATTAAAGGGACCTACCATGCCACCAGGTGTGAGTGTGATTAGCATCGCAGCTGTTTCACAATTGCCACATGACTACCGTCTGTGACATCACAAGTGGGAATGCCACTAGATGTACGATTACTAGATACATAATATGTCCCCTTTAAATCCACTGGTTGGTGGCGGGCAGTGGCTGTCAACGTGCACCATCTGACTCCTCCCCTTTTTCCCACCTCCCCACACCAGAATGCTGCCCAAGAACTGCCAGATGCTGCTGTTCTCCGCCACCTTCGAGGGAGTCTGTGTGGAACTTTGCCAAGCGCATCGTGCCGGACCCCAACATTCATCAAGTGAAACGGGAGGAGAGACGCTCGACACCATCAAGCAGTACTACGTGCAGTGCACCAGCAAGGAGGAGAAGTTCAAGGCGCTGTGCAACATCTACGGCGCCATCACCATCGCCCAGGCCATGATCTTTCTGCCACGTAGAGTCCACAGGCTCCCTTTTCACACTGAAATCCTCGCTCTTGGCCTCTTTTTATACAGAGATTTGCCAATGCAATGCCGCCCCCGTGTGTGCTTCTACATAGCATGCCGGTGTCACAGAATCAGTGTGACGTGTAACACTAACAGGTCAGTGTCTACTGTGATGTGTTACATAACGTGGGCGCCATGCAGCGACACTGCTTTCTAAACATGAATGGCTAAGTACTTTTGCTAGCCGCGCACAATTTGTAT
This sequence comes from Coryphaenoides rupestris, assembly GCA_002895965.2. Lineage (NCBI taxonomy): Eukaryota > Metazoa > Chordata > Actinopteri > Gadiformes > Macrouridae > Coryphaenoides > Coryphaenoides rupestris. The sequence goes on from PIJE02000117.1 coordinate 447,084, forward strand.
AACATTAATCACATGCGTAAATACGCGACATATGGGTGCCAGCTCCGTCTGCGTGCTGATTGGCTGGCAAGCCGAACACTTTAGTGTCAGGTTTCTACGCCTCATTGTGGTTCATTCGGCATTGTGTTGTCGTTTCAATAAAATAATAACTCTGAACAATGGAGGACGGTTGTATATATATTCTACATATATTATTCTACATTATTGTTACAGAACAAATGTTTATACACAGACGTTCATACATTCATTTGTGGCGTACGAGAAGGTCCTCACTACTTGATGCTAACAAGGGCTGCGTGCTTTGCCATTTACTTTATTGTGTATAGACAAGGAGGACTGCAGGCTGGCTGGCGGGTGAGCTGTCCAGGGAAGGCCACCAGGTGGCACTGCTCAGCGGGGAGATGCAGGTGGAGCAGAGAGCCGCAGTCATCGACCGCTTTCAGAGACGGCAAGGAGAAGTCCTGGTCACCACCCAACGTCTGTGCACGAGGTGAGATGGGGGAGGAGCCAACGGGAGCCCGCACTCATTCACCAAAAGCCCCCTATTGTTGCTTATGCCCAGCATTGCTAAATACTCAATGCTGATTGGCCAATAACGTTCTGAGGGTGTGCCTTATTTTTCATAATGGAACACCTCCTGTATTTCAAATCAATGGGCTGCAAACACGAACGACAACTATCAAATACAACTATTGACCAGATCTTTCCATGAAAACAATATGCTCAAAGCACTTTGGTTTTTAATTTCAGCAAACTGAATGTCACAATTTGATGACATTTTTAGTTAAGTCTCAATAATACTTAGCAAGTTCAAAAGACAAACTGAACTGATGTATTAAAATATTGAGCTTAATGCATGGTGTGCACACGCCATTTGAAAGTGTGTTGTAGCTAAAAAAGGTATTGCACATTCTGGTTCTAATTGTTAAAAGACAAACTAACAAGACATTTAGTGACATTCAAGGGAGTGTTGGAAAGCATCTATTGGTGACTAAACGTCTCATCTTCTCTCTGCATCCTCTCTTGCATGCAGGCATCGACGTGGAGCAGGTTTCCGTGGTGATAAACTTTGACCTGCCGGTGGACAAGGACAGTAACCCTGACAACGAGACATACCTGCACAGGATTGGCCGCACGGGCCGCTTTGGCAAGAGGGGGCTGGCCATCAACATGGTGGACAGCAAGTTCAGCATGGACGTGCTCAACAGGATCCAGGATCATTTTAGTAAGGCTCACGCGTGTATATGTTATGTTGTATATCATTTTAACAAAGACGGTAAGGCAAAAGTAACACAAAATGTATGTTTTGCCTCCTTATTTATATTGGTGAAAATAACAACTCCACATAGATACAGTTGTGGTCAAAAGTTTACATACACTGTAAAGAACATGTATGTCATGGCAGTCCAGAGTTTCCAATAAATTGTACAACTCTTATTTTTCTGTGATAGTGATTGGAGCACATAAAAACATTCATGAAGTTTGGTTCTTTTATGAATTTATTATGTGTCTACTGAAAATGTGACCAAATCTGCTGGGTCAAAAATATACATCCAGCAATGCTAATATTTGGTTACATGTCCCTTGGCCATTTTCACCTCACTTAGGCACTTTTGGTAGCCAAGCTTCTGGTTGAATCTTTGACCACTCCTCTTGACAGAATCGGTGCAGTTCAGCTAAATTTGTTGGCTTTCTGACATGGACTTGTTTCTTCAGCACTGTCCACATGTCTTGATGGGGTTTAAGTCAGGACTTTGGGAAGGCCATTCTAAAACATTAATTCTAGCCTGATTTAGCCATTCCTTTACCACATTTGATGTGTGTTTGGGGTCATTGTCCTGTTGGAACACCCAACTGTGCCCAAGACCCAACCTTCTGGCTGATGATTTCAGGTTCTCCTGAAGAATTTGGAGGGAATCCTCCTTCATTCCATTTACTTTCTGTAAAGCACCAGTTCCATTGGCAGCAAAACAGGCCCAGAGCATAATATGTTGTATGCATGGTGTTCTTGGGGTTAAAGGCCTCACCTTCTCTCCTCCAAACATATTTCTGGTCATTGTGGCCAAAGAGCTCCATTTCTGTTTCATCTGACCACAGAACTTTCCTCCAGAAGGCCTTTTCTTTGTCCATGTGATCAGCAGCAAACTCAGTCGAACCTTAAGGTGCCGCTTCTGGAGCAAGGGCTTCCTTCTTGCACGGCAGCCTCTCAGCCCATGGAGATGTAAAACACGCTTGACTGTGGACACTGACACCTGTGTTCCAGCAGCTTCTAATTCAGGGGTGGCCAACCAGTCAGAGACGAAGAGCCAATTTTTTTCACTGTCACTGCAAAGAGCCACATCATTCATACACACATGAACATCTCGTCCTGTCACACACACAACAATAGCACCCCCCCCCCCCCCCCCCGGACACAATATCTAGTTGATTTGAGGGTTGCTCCGAGCACCCCCCCCCCCGGGAAGCGCTGTCTCGGTGCCCGTTGCGCGCCTCACAGTATCGTCATTGCGCATTCCTTGGCGCAACATCTGTGATAACGCGTTAACTTTGACAGCCTTTTTAAAAAAAAAAAAAAAAAAAAAAAATTCAATATGAACGTAAGAGCCACATGAAACCAGGCAAAGAGCCGCATGCGGCTCGCGAGCCTCGGGTTGGCCAGGCCTGTTCTAATTCATTGCAGACCTGCTTTTTGGTGGTTGTCGGTTGACTCTTGACCATCCTGACCAATTTCCTCTCAGCAGCAGGTGATTGTGTTTTCTTCCTGATCGTGGCAGTGACACAGCTGTGCCGTGCACTTTATACTCACGAACAATTGTTTGCACAGTTGATCTCAGGACCTGTAGCTGCTTTGAAATTGCGCCAAGTGACTTTCCTGACTTGTTCGTCAATGATCCGCTTTTTCAGTGTTTGTATCTGAGTCTAATGATTGTATCAAATGAGCCCTATTTAAAAGGGCTATTTGTACTTTTATGAACAAATTCATAAAAGAACCAAACTTCATGAATGTTTTTTGTGACAAAGTATGTGCTCCAATCACTCTCAAAATATGAGTTGCAACTTAGCAATTATGAAACTCGTTCTATTAGCCTTGGAACTATGAATGCTTGAAACCTGCTCTATTCTTATCTTCATGTAACGCAGTGATATATTGCTCTCTCTTCCAACAAATGTACTCTTTGTAAGTCCCTTCGGATAAAAGCGTCTGCCAAATACCCTGAATGTAAAAGTAAATCAGTGCATGAATGACAAAGATACAAAGTTTGATACGCGAGTTGAGCCGCAAGTAAAGCGTAATTAACTGTCCCAAAAAGTCATCTGGTCCCTACTCAAGACTCATTAAGTGCCGTGACTGAGAAATCTTGGTCGGCAATTAAAGTGATGAGACTAAAGTTGATGTGACAGGCAGTTTTCCAACAATGGGTCATTTCTTGCTGATGACTTTGTTTTAATAACTTGTCTTGTCGGTGCTTTTGCTATCCCACACGAATCCACTCCCAACGGTCTTATTTTCTTTTTCTTTTTTTACAGACAAGAAAATAGAGAAACTAGACACGGACGATCTGGATGAAATTGAGAAGATATCCAGCTAAGGGGAGCGCAGGGTACAAGTCCCCGGAGGGCCTGCCGCTCGGAGGACCTCCACCACCCCGCTGTACCGCCTGAGGACTGTACCGCTCCTGCAGTGTTTTATGCTTTTAATTTGGACAATGTTATTTTTAAGTCTCTGGAACAACACACCCACACCGTTGCACTCTTTGTACTTCTTCAAATAAAGACTACGCTTTACACCACTGGTGTTATAACGCGGCCGCTAGGGGCCTCTAGTGGTTTACTGTGCGCCTTGCAGGACACTTAGTTTTAACCTCTGCTTGCTACCGGCGTTGGCGCGCTTACATGTCGTCGGCTGTACTGAGATCCTACTGCTATATAACGTCTCGTCAGTTCTGCCGCAGCCCAAACTGGAGTAGAGCCGTTCTAGTGGTGCCAATGTTAGTAGTCAGTGAAAAACAGCGTCTTATGTCTGAATGTAACCGCGCCATGCTATATTGGAAACAGCATGGCAGCAATGTCAGTTTTATTATCAACGCTGATGCAACGACCAAAAGTCCAAAGTACAAAGGCTGTATTAGGGTATGTTGTGCCGAGGAGGGGTATTTTAACTACCAGCCATCCCCTAGCTAGGATAGGCTTAGGTGGTGGTCTGGTTATAGGGTCTATGCAAATTATATTCTTCATGTCACTCCATATACAGATCACTGCATTGTGTAAAACAAAGACCTCAGTTTTAGCTTCAGGGTTGACATCAAACTGTCAGGGTTTTAGACTGTACATGTAACTAAAGTTAACGTTGTTTACCGACACTACAGTCATCTCTCCCACCCAGTGTCCCGTCTGCACCATCGCTTAAAATGCATTCAGTTGGGCCGTGTGGGGGTTTTAATAGGTATTGCCCAGCTCTTTTTAGTCTGGGTCTAAAGTGGAACTTGTGCTCAGTCTGTGTCCTTCACTCACCCTGTGCCCTACGCACGCATCGTCATTCTTAAGAAATACAAGAAAAAAAACCTAATGCCTTCAAGTGCAATACAATTTTTTTTATTTGTCATTCAAAGATATTGGGCTTGATGCACTGGCCAACACTTGAGATTCTGATCATATATTGAAATACAGGCATCCTAGAGGATGTGTGAATTATGCTGCGTTGAAACCGAAAGTGTTTGACCCGAGTACTGCAGGCAGGTCATGATGTTCGCATGGACAGAACCCGTTGTACTACATTAGAAAAATTAAAGTCAAAAGAAGGTGTTTTGACTGTCACTTCTAAGAAGTGCAAACATTCCTTTTGAGGTAGACATTTGCAGAGAAATGCAGCACTTTGTGGTCAAAATGAGAGGAACACAATTTCTTAAATTGGTCATTCAACAGATGAGCGACATTTTCCAGTGTGCTTCAATTGATACTATTAATACATTTAATAACAAATCCTCATCCTTTACAACGGCAACAAACGCTAGACTGATCTGATGGGCAAGTCATTGACAACTTGCTTAAAATGTGTAAATATTGGCCTTGAGTAGATGCATTAAAATTGTGGGCGAGTGGTCATCGAAAATAAACATCTGAAGTTTCATTTGAGGGTTTTTTCTTCACTATTGGAAGTGTTGAGTGTAATTAGCAGATCTTTAATGGAATGTCATTGTGTGACAGTGATACAGCCATGAAGCACAGAAAAGTTTTTATAACTCTCCCAAAAAAGGATTTGTCCTGAGTGCTTCACTTCACCAGAATAGGAGTCATGTCCACCTATGACGGGTGTGTTTGGTATTCTCTAGTCACATCTGCTTCTACATAGCCTTGTGAGATCCAGATATTCAAATGTGAATTTATTGAAATATTCAATAAGTTTGAATGTGATCACGTGAGCATCTAGCATCTACGGCTGTGTAGTTCTGAACAATGTTCAAATTAAAATACAAATGTTCTGTACCAGGCCCGTCCTACAAGCTTTTTGTTCAACCATAGTATACTTAATATCTCATGTCTGATTGCAAGGTACTTCACATTGGACTGTATGCACTTGATGCCTATGAGGACACAGACACACTTCTGATACATGTAAAGTTAATGTAAACAAGACAAAGAACCGTCTTAAATTACAGTAAGAAAAAATATTTATTCCACTCAATGGAAATGTATTTGTATGTTGAATGACAGCGTTAAATTATTACTACTAGTCCTCTGGGTTTCCATGAGGAGGAAGACTCCCTTCCTCTCCCTCTTCTGGGAACTGCAGATCTGCGGACAAAATACTCAAACTTAACCATATATACACAGATATAACTAGTGCCCTCGTCACAGGAAACTAAGCATGACACAGGCATTGAATATGACTAATTGTTGAATATACAGTATGTTACTACGTTAAGCAAATGTGTCTCAAGGTATGTTCGACCAATCCTAATCCAAAAAATTAATTGGACTTATCCATCTAGTATGTTTTAAAAAAATATATATTATTATGGATGAATGAAATACCCTAATTTCTAGATAATAAAATTCCCACTTGGCTCAATCAAGTTAAATCAAACAAAGAAAAATTAAAAATACATGATAGAAGTGGAAGATAAGAATACCACAATGACTTCATCACATGGTGGTTGTTATGGTGGTCTGGCATCCTGGCCCTCACCTGATTGGTTGTAGTCCACCCTGGTGAGGAAGAGGCCCCAGAGTGGAGCCAGCAGGTCGGCGGGGTAGGCCAGCGTGTCCCGGGCCTCTAGCAGCGCTCTCAGCTGGGCCACGGAGAGCTGCCCCTGGCCCCACCGCCACCAGAGCCCCAGTCATCCGCCGTACCTGCAACACAAGACCAGGCCACTATTTGGAAATACTGTAGATATAGATATACTGTATGTATATATATAGACACACACACAATTATGCAATTAAAAATTATTTAGTTTTAAAAGGAGCCATTTTGGATTTGATCATAGTAGTTCTCTGAAAAAGTCAGCTGGTGGCGCTCTTTCCTCACCAGGAAATAAAACAAGCTGAAGGAAAGACACCAAGCCATAAATCATATTGTGACAAACTATATATATATATACAGAGATATAAACCAACACTAACCTGCTTGTAGAGGAAGGATCTTCCTTTAAAGGTCAGCTCCCAGAAGCGGATATCTCTAAAAAGCAAAGTGTAGTATTAGAACTATTAGGCCAAAACTCAGTGTGCTAAACAAACACATTCAGAGGGAAATTGTGCCGCTAAGCGCAACGAGTGAAAAGAGAGTTTGAGAAACAACTTATATTTATGCTGCAGGACAAAATAGAAAAGGTTTGTGTCGAAAACTGGTGGGGACATATTGATATGAGAGATCGATATGAGGTCAGAGTAGATTGTTACAGCAAAAACAAAATAGCATTTTTGGGTTCTTTTAGAATTAGTTGATTAAGGGGATTTATTGTTTAGCTCACCTACATTTTGGCAGTGACAGTGGGCATTAGTTTCTTCCATATTTACATTGTATTGTATGTGTTTTCTTATTGTACAAATAAACATTTCTCAAAGCAAGTCTCATTTTGTTGGCTAACATTTCTTGACGCTGGCCATTTTTCAGAACGTGTTTAACAGATTATGCTTTTAAAAAGTGATGGAGACCAAATCTGTCCTTCTCAAGCGCCCCCAGCGTAAACGACACCTACGCATCGATGGCTCCCTTTGGCTCAAGAGCTGAATGCAACCAACCGGAGCGTGTGGCACAACGGTGCCAGGGTTGTCATCGTCACATGGTCCAAAAATATACAAATATATTGTGGAAAGGTTAAATCGTTTTTACATGTCGTCGGCTGTCGTCAAACTTGTCGTGAAACTTCTGTACAAAACACATTTCAAGGAGTTTCTCAGGAATTGCCAAAATATCGAACAAACAGCATCCATTAGAATTAAATAAACACAAAAACACAATTCAGTCATTTCAAGTATCGAAAAAAAAAACTGTATAAGTGAAACCCAATGACCTAAATTACTTGACTGTGGAGTGTAAATCGTCGCAGGTTTTCAGGCCCAGTCTGCCTTAAAAAAAGAATTACTACCAACATTATAACTAACATTTCAATGCTCCTACGCTCCCAAAATGGTGGCGGTCATTTCCGATTAAGACAAGATGGTGGTTGTGATGATGACGTTGATGACGCTAGTGTCATCATCACCATTAGGAGCATTAGAGATCCTGTGAGAAATACGCACAGGTCTGACTTAAATACAGCTTTCATAACACATCCGTCACATCCTCCATGGTACACGTGCATGTACATGTGTGTGCCCAACCTACAACCTGCCAGTGCTCAATAATTCAGCAGCATTCGCCCCCGTGACTCAGAATAGTGACCTTCATGAAAAATACACACGGCAGGAGGTTCCCGGTACTTTTTATAGGACGATGACAACGACAAGCTGGTCGACACTCAATTTAGCCCACGCTCCTACCCCACACCCCAACCCCTCCGCGGCGTCTGTGCCGACGACGGTAAACGAGAGAGAGAGAGGGAATACCGGAACACATATTTCTTTGAGACGGGTAAACGGGATAAAGAGGGTAAAAATAAGCACACTTGCACATATTATGCAGCCGACACAAACAACTTATTTTGGGGGTTGGGGGGGGGGGGGGGGGGTGGTGCCATGACATTTAGCTCCCACACCATGATGTACCCGTGTCCATATTGTGCACCATATTTGCCGGCTGAATAATTAATGGGCACCGCAAGTGACCCCCCTACCCCCTCAGTGGGCACCATGCTACCCTCCTTCCTCTCTCGATCCAAACCGCCTTTACTTTCTCATTGGAACTTGTTTGGTCCCTCCAGGACGAGGAGACATACAGGCCTTCTGCATGTATGGTTCTTAAAGGGGAACTTTGATGATTTTCCAGTTAGGGTTAGGTGGCGTCTTGCTCAGGGACACCTCGACACTTAGCTAGGCGGAGGCCGGGGATCGAACCAGCAACCTTCCTGTTGCCAGACAACCGCTCTTATCTCCTGAGCTACTGCCACCCCCCCATCGTGTGGGTAGTATATGCGAAGGAATAATCTTTATCCCTCCTCCATGTTCCCTGCACCCAGACCTATTTTGTCAACCCGGATCCCATCTTTTGGTGGACACCAGCGGTGAAGGAAGCCGTCAGGCTGGAGAAGGAGGCCTTTCGGGCCTGGTTGGCCCAGGGGTCTCCTGAAACAGCAGACAGGTACCGGGAGGCCAAAACGACCGCAGCTTCAGCGGTTGCTGAAGCAAAAACCCGGGTGTGGGAGGAGTTCGGGGAGAGTGGGGGTCGGGGGGGTCGGCCTGAGGAGAGTGTCCGGTTTGGGGACCTCAGAATTGCATCTCTGCTCTTTGCAGATGATGTGGTTCTGTTGGCTACATCAGACCGTGACCTCCAGCATGCACTGGGGCGGTTTGCAGCCGAGTGTGAAGCGGTCGGGATGAGAGTCAGCACCTCCAAGTCTGAGGCCGTGGTTCTCTGCCGGAAAGCGGTGGAGTGTTCCCTCCAGGTTGGGAGTGAGTTGCTGCCTCAAGCGAAGGAGTTCAAGTATCTCGGGGTCTTGTTCACGAGTGAGGGCAAAATGGAACGGGAGATGGACAGACGGATCGGTGCAGCGTCTGCAGTGATGCGGGCGCTGTACCGGTCCGTTGTGGTGAAGAGGGAGCTGAGCCGGAAGGCGAAGCTTTCGATTTACAGGTCCATCTACGTTCCAACCCTCACCTATGGTCACGAGCTTTGGGTAGTGACCGAAAGAATGAGATTGCGGATACAAGCGGCCGAAATGAGTTTCCTCCGCAGGGTGGCTGGGCTCAGCCTTAGAGATAGGGTGAGGAGCTCAGACATCCGGAGGGAGCTCGGAGTAGAGCCGCTGCTCCTCCGCATCGAAAGGAGTCAGCTGAGGTGGTTCGGGCATCTGATTAGGATGCCCCCCGGGCGCCTCCCTTTGGAGGTTTTCCGGGCACGTCCAACTGGGAGGAGACCCCGGGGCAGACCCAGAACCCGCTGGAGAGATTATATATCTCGTCTGGCCTGGGAATGCCTCGGGGATCCCCCAGGAGGAACTAGAGAGCGTGGCTGGGGAGAAGGAAGCCTGGGGGGCCCTGCTTAGCCGGCTGCCGCCGCGACCCGGCCCCGGATAAGCGGACGCAAATGGATGGATGGATGGACGGATCCCATCATCTCACCCGCCATTTTACCCCAACACCGTCATTAATGCCGTCAGATGACGGAGTTTGGGTATGATTTTACAGAGAGCATCGGCTACAACTGCAGGCGTTTCTAACCCTATATCCCTAATGCTAGATAGATAGAGATAAGGTTGAAAATTGTTTAAAAAGTTCCCCTTTGACATATGATAATGCAAATATGGTGCATGGACGGACACAATGTGATACGTGGTGTACCTGTGGAAATGTGTCTGCGCAAACGTGTTCCCGGGTTCTATGTGGGCCACAGACAGGGTCTTGATGGGGCTTTTGTAGGGCATGTCCGTGTTCACGACCCGGAAGGTGCTGAAGTCATGCTTCCCTACCAGCAGGGCAGCGGCCTCGCACATCGCCTCCACGTCCAGCTGCCTGGCAGAAGAAGTATTAAATTAAATGAATTTTTTGGACATGGCCACCAGCTGAGCATTGAGTAGTATGTGTTCAGAAACTGAAAATCAACAAACTAAATATAAAGAGACAAGGTCAGAAGCGAACTTTGATGATGACATTGGCAGTGTGTTTGCTATTAAAGGCAACTTCTGGATCCTATATTAACGATGTATGACATATCTCCCTGTTCCTGCCCTTCAAAACAAGCATAGATTGGCATACCTTTATCTTAAGGCCTATTATTTCTTTCAGCTTCGTGCCGAGAGAGAGAGAGAGAGATAAACTCTGGTGAAAGGTGATAGACGAGACTTGTTGCTAGACATGGTGCAGGTCTTCTGAATGGCATTCTAATTAACACCTCAAACAAGCCAGATGCGCTGTAATTAAACATTCACTTTAAAAAAAAAAACACGCAAGTTCTTTTATACTGCGTATTGCGGGTTCAAGCTTGAAAAAATAAACCAATGATGTTTAGAATTGAAGGGGAAAGGCTTTCAATGCTGTTATTCAAGTGGCTTTGTATCATTTCAACATTTGTAGTATTATGCAAATTAGCAATGTTCACCTTTCCTCCATGTTGTCTGCACCCAGATCTCCACACCGATACTTTTCTCCATCGGATGCCGCAAAACTTTGAGATTTCGCATCTGCACTGAGCTGCGCCCCAGAGACTGTTTCACACTGAATTCGCCGATATGCGGATAGTTCCCCTTCAAAATGTCACGTAAACCCAAGCATTTCAACTAAACAAAGTGAACCAAACTAGTTTTGTGGCTCGGAGGGACAGGGAGAGGGTGCGATACTGGAGAGGAACATTCAAAATAATGAAAATCCAATGACGGATCGCAAATCCAATGTTGAAGACAGATTAAAAGTATGTGTTTTAAGACACAAACAATAGAAGTAAAACGGGGACAGGGGGTACAGAGACACAAGAGGGGATAAAAAGGATAAAGTGTGGAGGCGTTGCTCTGCATAAGCCTGCAGCTTATTTTGCCCTAGTTTTTATTTTTAAACAAAGTGAGGCAGCAGGAAGAAGCATAAGAAACCATACATCCTCTCCCTCCCTCCCCACCACCACATGCAGCTATACAAGTGATGTAAATGGTAAATGGGTTGCATTTATATAGCAGCTTTCAGTGGTTAGCACTGCCACGCTGTGGGCACCAGACACACACACTCCCCTGGGGTGGGTGACACTCACGCAGAGCGGGGGGGCGGCGCCCAACAGAGGCGGTCCTCCGTCAGGGGGAGCTGGCCGCGGAGGGGGTCGGCCTGGGCGAGCCGGTAGACGTACGTGCGAGCCTGCGTGCGGCGCTGGCCGTGGAAGTGGGCCGGCACGCGCTGCACACGCGTGATCCTGCGCAGAGCAAAATGTGTTAACAATACACAGACTATCATGATCTTTTATGAATGGGGAAATTCACAGGTCAAAAATCGGTTGTTAATCATAATAATAATAAAATAATAATAATGCTGTTATGTTATAATAATCTTATTTCTTTTCAATACATTTTTGTGCTAAATAGGTCATATGCTTTCAAGCCATTGCCAAGTTATCACGGTATTATTGTGAAAACCAACGCCGGCTCGATTGTCCCAAATGTCACCACGGCTGCGCCCGGCGGATCCATTGTGGTGGCGGGAATGCAGAAACAACTGCCAAGCGGGAACAGAATCTAGCAGATTATGTTAAAACGGTTAGCATCACAATGGCGACGGCGAGCCACGAGTCCCGGTGGCTCTGGGACCAAACATGGTCCTCTCTCCATCCGCCATCCGCTTCCACACGCGGAGGCAGCAGCGAGCACGCCCGCCATGCGGAATGTTACGCAACACCTCTGATTCATCCTTCAGAGAACAACAATTCAAATTCAAATTCCAGAAGCACAACAAATGCTGTTTCTCTCTGGTTGAATCGGAGTCAACCTTTGTGAAATTCCACATGTAGCCTATTTACTGCTGGAAGACCCCCCAAAACAATTTAAAGATAATCATAATACTTTGGGTTTTTTTTATATGGACCTTTTCTCGTGCCATCACACAAGCTAAAATCTGAATTGGCCTACAGAAAGAGACACAACGGGTCACCGCCAACACAAAATGGGCGGCAGTAACTCAGGAGGTAACAGGAAGGTTGCTGGTTCTGGGCTCTGCCTAGCTAAGTGTCGAGGTGTCCCTGAGCAAGACACCACCTAACCCTACCTGCTCCTGACGTGTTGGTTGTTACCTTGCATGGTTGACACCGCCGTCGGTGTATGAATGGGTGAATGTGAGGCAATACTGTAAAGAGCTTTGGATAAAAGTGATATATAAATGCAATCCATTTACACATGCATGTCAGAGCTGCAATGTATAGAGAAAACAATGTTGACTGGATAGCATTTAGCTGCTGCTGCTTGTTGGGAGTTGTGGATGTATTAATCGTGTGGGCCAGTAACTTTCCACTCTGCTGTTTGACCTACGTGACTAGTTAACTGTTTGGCCTACGTGACTAGTCAGCTTCACTCTTATCTGTTTGCCCCGGGAGGCCTCTGAGACGCACTCGCAGGTGTTGTTGTGGGAACATGTTGCCTCTTCTATCTGGACTGGCTGTCCCGCGGAAGGTCTCAACGTGAGACCTTGCTGTCCCTGCTTCCTGGTCTGGGGCATGGAGACCCACATCTCTGTGTGGGTCACGTGAGGCCATGACATCCCTGCTTCAAGTTAACTGTCTGTCTGTCTGTTACATCTCCACGTGGGGCCCGGGGTCCTGTCTGTCTGTCTGTTACATATCCACGTGGGGCCTGGGGTCCTGGCGTCTCCGGATTGGCTGTCTGGGGAGTGGGGACGGAAGGGTCTCCATGGACGGCCTTGTTGTCCCTGCTCCCTGAATGGCTGTCTTAGAGGCGTTTCTATGTCTGCTTCCCTTGTTGATTTGTTGTGTCTACAGTATATGTAAATGTTCCTCTTGTTTTCCCAGCAAACTGTATAGATGCTCTATGTATCTAAATAAACTTTGAATCATTCCTGGTGAGACTGCCTTGTGTCACATTGATTCCCGAGCTCGCTGCTTTGCTACAGACAATCCAGAACCTGAACCTGAACCTGAACTCCAGCCACAATAGATGACCACTCGAAACTGCACATAACACTGCTGTTAGCCATTGTTGCGAACAGATGATGCTAAATAGGACTAGCGGGTGCTTAAGTTAGCACACATGGCAGTTCATGGTGTGCTTCCATCTGGGAACCTGGAATGCACGGCGTCACCTTGTCCAGTGGATACTTGTAGCCTTGCTGGAGGAGGAGGATGGCTTAGGAGGGGGTGGGGGTTGCTTTGGATCAGCCTGTGAATGTGCACGTTAACCAGCAGGGGGCAGCTCAACTCGGGGCTTCTGAAATGTGTGTCCAGTCCAGTGTGTCATCCCGGCGACAGGCCTCTCCGTTTGCAAGTACGACCACGACCGCATGTACTGCCTTGCCTCGGTGCAGGCGGACATGTCCGTCTGGGTTTGTTACGGTATACACACACACACTGGGAGAACTACTGCTTAGGTTTCCAGAGCGGGAGATTGGGTCTGACACACGAGAAAAAGCACTCGAGTCTGCCTTCATATGCCCCAATGTGAAGTGACAGCATGTGCACTGCGCACACGCACACACGCACACGCACACACACACACACCTTGAAGTTTTATAAGCAGAATCCTATGCAGCAGAGATTCACAGACAACACAAAAGATGACAACTACCCTCACTTCCCTCCACTGGCTCCCAATAAATGCCAGATCAGATTTTAAGGTGCTACTTCTTACCTACAAGACCCTGCATGGGTCCGCACCATCGTACCTGAAGGACCTTATTGTTCCCTATTGTCTTTCTCGGCCGCTCCGGTCCTCAGGAGCTGGCCTTTTATCAATTCCAAAAGTAAATAAAAAATCAGCAGGAAACAGGGCGTTCTCTTATCGAGCGCCCTATCTGTGGAACAGTCTGCCACCTGTAATCAGGGAGGCTGACTCTGCTGATATATTTAGGGCGAGACTAAAAACCCACCTATTTACCCTCGCCTTTGGCTGCTAGGAGCGCCCCTCAGCTCTAATTTACAGCTAAATCAATACCCTTAGCACTAGCCTACCCTAGCTGCCGATGGGTGCTAGGTCTGAGGATACTTGTATGTTCCCTGCTTACTGTGCTCCATCTAACCTTCATGTTGTCTCCATTATCTAGGGTGCTGCTGTGATCGTGACTGGATACCTGCTGGCCACCTCACCTGACGGCTACCAGCTTGCTCTCCAGCCAGCACCCCATCACATTATTACTATTTCATTTACTATTTGTACTTTGTTATTTGCACTTTGTCATGCTTTGTTACCCCTGTTTTTAAATGCCCGTATGACACCCATTGCACTCTGAACCATCCCTGGAAGGAGGGATCCCCCACTCTGAGGTTCCTCCTCGAGATTTCTTCCTTGTTAATTAAGGGACTCGTTTCTTGTCCTTAGGGGGGCGGGGCTAGGTGACACACCTGTGTCACTGCCACCTGCCATGTGAGGTTTAGGGTCTAACTTCACTCACTCACTCACCTCATCTGCAGTGTTTCATCTGCCTTCATGCCCTCACTCACCAGGCTGCATAACTAACACTCACCCCGCACTTCCCACCTGCACATACAGTCTCTGTCCTCAACTCAGAGTCACTATTAAACCCACACAGACAGGAGTCGATGCATAAAAAGACGATACTTGCAGTTTTTATGTTGGCATTAAGTCGGTCAAACGTGTTGTGGGGCGCTCCTCTCCCGAGCCTACCACGTCACCGCAGGCGAGTCGTGATCTCAGCCCGACCGCTGACGGAAACACCCGAGCGAGTGGGACGCGCTCGGGCGTAACGAGGCGCAGCCTCACCAGGTGCACGCAATTACAATCAGGACACAGCGGCTATGTGAGCCCGTCATGAACAAGACACGTTGCTAGAACGTACGACCCCCTCGGCTCTGGTTCCCTGTGGTCTCCTGCCTGACTCCCGCGTATTCCTCGTCTCCTCGCTCCAGTGACCCCCGCTACGGACCCCTACCTACCGGACTACCCTGACTCTCCCCAAACCCTCCGTTAGGTGTTTTGGTTTTCGTGATAGATTAGTGTTAGATTTATTTATTTATCTAGTTAATTATTTATTTTTATATATAGTTATATATAGATATTGTCATTATTTATATATATATTATATTAGCTATAGATAGACTCATTACTAGTATAGTTATTATCATTAGATATATATTTATATATTGGTATTTTATACCTACTAGCTACGTTCCCTGTGAATATAATAAATACCCGTGGAACATAATACTTGTGTCTGTTCTCCATTTGTTTACTCACTGACTCCTGATCGTGTCTGGAGGGGGCACCAGACAGTTCAAATACTCCCCCGGAACATAATAGTGTTTTAATGGCCTGCCAACGGGTGTGCACTTATAGTGAACTGACACTTAGCTGCCTCGTGTGAGGCTACAAAATGTGAATAACTAGACATCACATATGCAGTGTTTCATTTATCTGAATATTAACCAGAAAAGATTGCACATTTTGACCTGTGCATTTTTATTTCATGAGGAATTATCAATCAGCTTTTCTCTATTTTGTACCCAAGTTTTAAAGGATGGTTGTGACAGGCCCAGTCGAATGAGGAATAGGAAGGAAAAGCTATAAAGAACAAGGTTTGGAATGGAACCTTCCCTACAACAACCCACCTGATTTCCTCCGACCGCAGGTGGTAGTTGAGCGCTGCGAGGAGCTCCTCTTCGGAGAGCGGCGGTCGGTCGTCCCTGCGCTGCAGGTCGAAGTGGGCGGAGTTAGAGAGGGTGTGGACGCCGCTGTCCGTCCTGCTGGAGACGTACAGAGACACCTGGTTGGCTGGCTTCATGTGTCTCACTGCATCCTGCCCACAACAGCCAACAGCAGGGAGAGATGAAGAGGGAGGAGATGATGAAGATCCATTAAGCACAAAATAAAGCACTGCACAAATATAACATGGTACTTTATTGATCACACAGATGCTAAGTTTGTGGGGAAATGCATTAATCACCAACAACACATGAATTCCAACAACATGTGAATTCATTAAGGCATCCACTTTGACAACCAACCAGATGTGACGGGGAAAAGATGTTGAATTCTGCACTGAAGGTGTAACAACACATTCATTACAATTCCAATAGGAATGCATTGTTTTTACTCCATTTGAATACTTTGAGACAAAATGAGAAGGAAGGAAGGGAGGGAGGGAACTCTTCTCAATGTAGTTCTGAACCCCTTTCTTCAGGTGTTCTTGGGGGGGATCTGGCGACACCACTGTGGGGAGATGGTTAGATGGGCACTTTAAGCTGTGCAACTGTATATTTAGACGCGTATGCATGATATTAACTTTGCAGTATCCTTCAGGTTCACCTGTACTTCGTCTCAATGTATTGGAAGAAGATCAGATACCGTGCTGCATGCTATGATCCATGGCGTCGCTGCTTCCACACCGATTCCGTGCAACCACTTCTGGATCGGACGTCAGATCCCGTCCGACTCTCACCATGTGCATGTGCCTGGACAAAACTACGATGGTGTAGTGACTACATAATGGGGTTTCATGTTCTCCTCTTGTTGTGGGTGTGTAGCGGGGGGAACCAGATCTGGCACGGGGGCCAAGTGGAAAAAGGCGGAATTAGTTCGCATGCGTGAGAGACTAGAACAGGAAGTTGCAACCACAATAAATGTCCCCTCTGGCCCCAGTGCCAGATCTGGTTCCCCCCCGCTACACAACCCACAACAAGAGGAGAACATGAACCCCATTATGTAGTCACTACACCAGCCCCCCCAGTGTTCACCTCAATATTCGAAACCCTCGTGGCGAGGAGGGCGTATGGCCCGACCCCTACGACTGTAGGTAAAGTCAGGAGGTGCGGGAGGAGGCGTGACATTGTCCATCACATCCACCCGTTGGGCGGGGCGGGGGGCAGCGACAACCGGGGGGTCGCGAGTTGCGGGGGCTTGTCGGGGTTGGAGGGGGGGACGGCCACGGCCTGGCAGGGGGGGTAGGACGAGAGGGCGGCCCCGGCGCGGTGGCAGGGCCAAGTCCGGGGGCAGTTCAAGGTCCAAGTGGGCCGGTTTGAGGCGATCAACAGACACACACTCAGGCTTACCTCCCATGTCAACCATGAAGTTCTTGGCTCCTGCCTTGATGACACGGAAGGGCCCGTCATAGGGAGGTCGTAGTGGAGTCCTGTGTCCGTCGTGGCGGATGAAAACATAACCCGCCGAGTGCAGCTCCGGGGGCACCCGCGAAGCAGGGGCGCCATGCTGCGTAGTCGGGACCGGGGCGAAGGCCCTGGCGCTGTCCAGCAGGGAGGC
>PIJE02000117.1:467371-507371 GCA_002895965.2 Coryphaenoides rupestris
GGGGCCAGAGGGGACATTTATTGTGGTTGCAACTTCCTGTTCTAGTCTCTCACGCATGCGAACTAATTCCGCCTTTTTCCACTGAGAGTGTTTCCCGTTGTTTGGATTAAAAACAGTTCATTTATACTGCCTACGTCCTTCCTTTCCTCCGGCACTACAATGGTATTTTAAATACCGGTGTGTCCACGTTCACTATCCTGATACGTTGCATTTAAACCACACACACCATGAAACACAATGTCGTATCTGGGTTTACCATTATGATGTATTTACATTAAAATGCCAAATAAACGTTGTGCATTCCGCACTATAATACATATTACACGTGTGTTTTATTTTTTAAAGAACAATATTATTCCTTTTATTATTATTGTTTTAGAGATGGTCAGCCCGCTTGCACGTTTTTAATATCCCTCGATTCCTTTCGCTCCTACCGGAGGCTAAGAGAGAGAGAGATCCTGGATTGTAGCGATATTCCGGTCTACCGCAACACAACTTCCGGTCTCTTATTTCCGATTAGTTGCCGATTAATAAATCGCAAAAAGACGTCAGGAAAAAACGGATATCCTTCTGTCGAAAGTCCCGCCCCCTCCGTCAATTCAATTCAATTCAATTCAATTGTAAAGAGCTTTATTGGCATTGGAAACGTACATTTACATTGTCAAAGCGAGTTGTAAATAAAAACAAAAACAAAACATATCTAATTTACAATTGTCGATTTACAAATGTACAATTGCGGATATTCTATTACAAAGAAATATGTAAACAAAGCTGCAATATTGCAATCAAATGTATAAATATGAGTATCTAAAATATAATAGAAGAAAAAAAAGAAATAAATAAATATACTTATAAAGAACTAAATATATACAGGTAAGTAAGTCAACTTAAAAAACTGGGTTACAAAATAATTATAATAATTACAAAAATACAAAAAAAATACACAAATATATATATATTAAAATAAAAAAAATAAAAAAATAAAATAAAAAATGTCTCTCTCGCCAATAACGCACATTCGGAGGATCCCAGTCTAAGCAGTCAGCGGTTGTAGACGAGAACGTACGCTGGGAGGAGGGCGTGGCTTCTCTGGTGAAGCCACGCCCTCATCGGCAGCAGCAGCGGTGGTCCTGTAGTAGTACTGACCTGCCATGCGTTGAGGCTGCGTTTTCCGCGCTGCGTTATTCCGCGTCACACAGCAATCAATCTGGGAATAAATAGCCTACGAGTCTGAAGCCCTACTACTACTACTACTACTACTACTACTGCTGCTGCTGCTGCTGCCCAGGCCAGTGACAACCACCACGGGCAATGCCATTGACTCACTGAAGGAGGAATAAAATATACATATATATATATATATATACATATACAGCGCAAAAATGACGGTGGACTTTGAAGAATGTATAAAGGATTCCCCCAGATTCAGGTAGGAATCCAGCTGTCACCATCAATATCAATATCATCATCATCATCATTATCATCATCATCATAGCTGTGTGTGTGTGTGTGTGTGTGTGTGCGGGGGGGAAATGGCACACCTTCTTTTTACGCAGGGGTTATTTTCCCCCAGCAAATTGAATCTCTTCATATTCATCATCATCATCATCATCATCATCATCCATGTCCCCCCCAAACATGAATTAGTAGACTAGACTGTAATCTCAAAATGTCTGATCGAGAGGGGTTTTTTTTAGCTGATCACCGTTTTCCATATTTAGTCTTAGATCTTGGAGCCTATATCGTTGCGTTATGATAATGATTCATTCGTTCATATTTATTTGTATTCTGTTTTTTGTAATCTAACACACGGGTTTGCCGTTGGAATGAATGGTCTCGGCTCTTCTAGATTTATTTTTTTTGCTCCTCTGTGTGATATATGGTTCATCATCAGTGAGAAGAGATTGACATTTTCTCTGAGATGCATAATTACATCTCTGGTTTAATCTTTTAAGCTCTCATTTCTTATTTCTAACACGACGTGCGCCTCCAGCCCACCGCGTATATTATATATGAGAACCTGTTGGGGATCATCTGCCTTCTGCCGTCTTTGAATGGACGTGATCATAGGAGACATATGATGGAAAAACGTACATTTGGGTATCTGTGAGTGACCACCAACTCAAAAACGCTGAAATAAATAACCCCAGTCAGTTCATTGTGGACTGTCTGGGTCAGAAAGCATGTGTTTCAGCGAGCGGTTCTGATTCAGGCGCCCCACTCTACGTCATGAGCGGCTGCGGAGATTGTCCGCTTCTCATGCCTGCCGCTCCAATTTGTGTTATTTGTATTATTCTTTTGCACATTCTGCTAAGCATAGGCACTTTTCCATTTCATTTCTTCTTGAGGCTTCAAAACGGTTGTCCACAAACCAATGGGTGACATTGCGGTGACAATGTCCACTTATGTAGTCCATGGACTTGATCTGTGTGTGTTTTTGAAATGTAGGCTACTGTGTATTAACTGGTACTGAATTACTTAACTACCGCAGATCCTTTTAACTATAGGATCACGGATGCACATTTAATGATTTGACTGATTCATACATGCAGCTTGAGCGGCGAAAAGAAAAGAGAATATAAGCTCCCTTGATGGTTAGGTGGAGATGCCCTAGCATCAGTAGGGTCTGCAAAGGAAGGAAGGAAGGAAGAGAGAGAGAGAGAGAGAGAGAGAGAGAGAGAGAGAGAGAGACTGGTACCCCGGCACTGATGCAGATGTCCCTCACTCTGCCCATGTGCCAGTCTGGCCCCAGTCCCGCCATGGCACGTACTGAAGGAAAATTGGGCAGAGGGAGAGAGTGAGAGAGATTTGATAGCACAGATCTAGGCCAGGAAAGCCCCATTAGGTGCAGTTAACTTGCAATTTTCCCCACCTGATTTGTGCAATTTGCGGTTGTTTTGTTGTTGTTGAGGTTCTCCCCTTTATGGGTGTGTGTCGAAATAGGTCTTCTGTAGGTCCTGCGTCAATCTTTCACCACCACACACTACACACGTTCGTTCCCACGTAGCTACACAGCGGACACATGACACCTGCGGACTAGACACACATTCACACTTCCTCACTTTCTCACCACCAAAAGTTTGGGTTCAACCCCCAATGTCCGCAGTCTACCTGTAGGTCGCCCTGAGCAAGATCGTTGTAAAGCTAAATACTGCATGCCTAATTATGTTCTTAAATGTAAAATTGTGTTGTAAATGCGTATTCATAAAAAACAGAGCTATGACTGAATTAAGAGGCCCTTGAATAACACAGGCCTAACTTACACTCATTGTATTAATGAGAAAACGTATTTTAGGAAACCTCACAGCAAAATCATTCTGTCTGAGCCGCAGAATTCTCCAAACGGCTACTATTTACCATTAGCTTCCTACTAATACTATCTGCATCTGTGCTGTGGTCCGATATAGTGCGACTCACTGCTTTTCTTAATTTCATGGGTAAGAGACATTGATAGGTTTTCAGGACTCCCTCTAATTACCTTCAGATTACAGGCTATCTCCACTCCAGCTGAATTACACACACAGGGATAAACATCCGTGTTGTGTGTTGTGTGTTGTGTGTGTTGAGCACAGACACAAGCACACTATTGTGTTGGAGAAGCAGACCGGCACTGGCCTGGCACAGCGTGGACGACTGAACGGAATGAACGACCGACACAGGTCACATCGCGGTGAACGAGGAAATAATTGTTCACAGATAAAGGAATGGATTAGGAAGGGGTTTAGGCACTCGAGTCTTAAAATTCTGACTTCTGATTCACATTGACACACACAAAGAAGACACACAGTCAGGCACACACACACACACACACACACACACACACACACACATACAGGCTAGGACATGCAGAGAGTGGGGGTGTGTGTGTGTGTGTGTGTGTGTGTGTGTTTTTGTGTCTCCTGTACTTCTGAAACAGAGAGACATTGAGTGTATGCAGACAGGCAGGCCCACTCATCCTCCCCATCTTGTTTCACCAGTTTTATTTTGTACGTTTTTTTCTTTAATTGCAGACACAGAGAGAGGCACACGATGACAAGTGGCTTCACATACAGACAATAGATCAAAACTAGATCTCTAAACTAGAGCGTATCATCGTGTTAACCTAGAACATTGCAAGATATAATATGGTAATAAGATCAATCTGGCAAGCAAACACATTTCACATGAACTTTTCATTTGGCACCAAGTAGCACCATAATAACACAATAAAACTTGCTTATGCTACTAGAATTATGATTGCTACAGTTCACCATTTTATACAATTTTTGCCGGCATGAAAAATTAACATCCAAAAATGTGATGTAAGTCATCTTTCGTAGAAATAGGCTGATACTGGGTTGCTCATATGCTGATATGGATCTACAGATTGTCTACCTTGTGTCGTAATCTGTCCCAAACAGAGAATGAATGACGTGGTGTGGCTGTAGTCCAGTTGCTCTGGACAAAGCCCAGAGCCCAAAGCCTCTGTGCTCTGTGTAAACAAGTCCTACAGCACAACCTCTGCAGAATGTGTGTTGAAATGGGGATGTATGAATACACAGGGGATGTATGGCTGTGTGTGTAGCCTACAGCTGAGGGTTCACTGATCGCCCTGTCAGTCAGTCTGTCTGTCTCTCTCTCTCTCTCTCTTTCTCTCTCTCTCTTTGTTTTACCCGTGGCTGCTGCTTTTTATTCAGTATGATCTCTTGCCAAGGTCTACTCTCCTCTCCAGACAGGTTGAGTGAGCTGATGAGCAAAGCAGAACAAGTGTCACGCTCACAACAACATGGATACAAGCCACTTCCACTTTGATATTTGATTTATATGAAAAGGAATTCAAATTGAGTTCATGTTTCATTTAGTTTATCTGGAAGAATATACATAGGACTAATATATACCTGGACTAACATGACTATATTATAATGTAATAAAAGCATTAATATAATATAATAGCATTGCTCTGATACCAGCTCTTTAGAAACTTGATGTTTGTATGTAATCTAGTGATGCTGTGGACATGACTGTCATTAAAAAAAAATCGAATAGAATCACTTGTGTACTGTTATCACTAGGGATGCACCGATACCGATACCAGTATTCGGTATCGGTCCGATACTGTGCTCATGTACTCGTACTCGTACTCGTTAAACTACTCCGATACAACCGCACCGATACCACTTTGGCAACGCAACGTTAACCTTGTAATATTCTTAGCCAAGGAATATTGAAATAAAGAGATGCAACCGAGTTGGCGTTTATGGATGTTTAATAGCAACGAGAGTGCGCATGAGATCAGAACCGCGAATTAACGGAGCCCCCCCCCCCCCCCCCATCAGAACGCGAATTAACGGAGCACCCCCCCCCATCAGAACCGCGAATTAACAGAGAACCCCCCCCCCATCAGAACCGCGAATTAACGGAGCCCCCCCCCCCCACCAGAGACGCTGACTCGGAGCCCAGCGTCTCACGGGAGCGTCATCATTGCGCATCCTTGGCGCAACATCTGTGATGTCCACCAATGTCCTAAACAACAACACGTCCTTGGTACCGAATATCCGACTGACGTATGTTGGATGGTTCTGAATAGGTTACATTTAATTGAAATTATTAATTATTAAATTATTAATTGAAGTTATATTTGTTTAATTTGTTCACAGTCAGAAAGTGAGGAACATCTGATTGAAAATAAAACATGTTTTCAAAGTCATTAGAACTGTAATGGTTTTATTAAGTACTCGGTATCGGTATTCGGTATCGGCAAGTACCCAAATGTAAGTACTTGTACTTGTACTCGGTCTGAAAAAAAGTGGTATCGGTGCATCCCTAGTTATCACACTATCGTACGTTTACAATTCATTAAACCATTATCTACGACTAACAAAAAATATTAATTAAAGTGTTTTAAGGGTAGGATTTGGGGTTCTGTCATGAATGGATGTATTGAACGACCTAGAAGCCGCCCGCATGCTGTGTATGTCTGTCTGGCACCCTGGTTTCTATCAATAGAAATAATTGTCTTTTAATAATTGTCTATCAATAGAAAGAAGTGTTGTCTCTCCTCTCATCAGCACCACCACCACCACCACCACCTGTAATCCCCCCCTTCCCCATTTGCTCAAGATAATGAACTCCTATTGGTCAGCTGAAGCCTATGAGGGGGATGCATGTGCTCCAGGCAACGAGTTATAATTGGATCGGGGGTGAAAAGGGAGGGAGAAAAAAAATCATTGTCGTCACTGTTGCCGCGTGGTCATTTTTTTTGGCTGTCATGGCAACTGCCGCCTCTGCCTCTATCTCTCTCTTTATGCTGCTCCCATGTCTGTCTCATTCAAGGCTTTGGGAATGTGCTCGAGACCACACCACACAGCACACCATAAGCACACATAACACACACACACACACACCACACGCACACACATCACACACACACACACAACACACACACGACACACACACACACAGCTGGCAGGTGAATGTGCCAGCGAGCTGTGTGTGTGTGTTTTGATGGGAACATTGTATATTTATCAACTTCCAGGTGCACAGCACAGGGCGGCCTAGAAATGCAACAGAAATTGTTGAAGGGATAAAATAAAATAAAGACGTGATGTTTCTAATCATGATCATTTGTTCTCTGGGGCTAAAGTTATGTGCTGGTGGTGTATATTGTATAATAATGCAGACATTTTCCTTTTTTTACCATCCTAGCTATGACCTTGCCGTGCCCTTTTCAAATAACGCAAAAAACTACAAGATAAAGACAATATTCGCGCTGGAATGAAAAAAGAATGAATGAAAAAAGAATCACTGTAGGGCGGTCAAATTAGGTTAAATCAGGGAACGCGGTTTGAAAGCACTCTCCTTAATGCACTTCCTGTCTATGTAACCGGGAGATATGCTGGAAACGCAACCCAGATAATAAACCTTATCCTCGTAGTCTCCGTCTAGGTACAGAGCCCACAGATACGTTATAGCTCTTCTCTGTCTGATTGTCTGTCATGGATTTAGCTAGGCTCCGCCTAGCTAAGTGTTGAGGTGTCCCTGAGCAAGACACCACCTAACCCTAACTGCTCCTGCCGTGTTGGTTGTTATCTAGCGTGGTTGTCACCGGCGTCAGTGTACGAATGGGTGAATCTGAAGGAACTGTAAAGCACTTCGGATAAAAGCGCTATATAAATGCAATCCATTTACCATTTGCCATCTATCAGAGAGGCGGAGCTTCAGGCCTGGCTGCCGGCACATTGGATCTCACAGCCACTGCTTCGTCTATGGCGGGTTGAGACCTTACAGCCACTGGTTGGGTCTCCATTCTTGGCTCTAATCTTATCGGGATCAGACCATTTGAGCCGTGCTTTCCCAACTAGGTCAACCAATTTTTAATATTGTAGCCTAATATATTGCTTTGGTGGACGGTTTTATCCAAAGCGTCTTCACAATTGAACCGTACAGGTTGCCCCAATGGGAATCGAACCCCTAACCCCTGGCGGTGTTAATGCCATGGTCCACCAGCTGCACAGTCAGGACCACAATATATTATTTATGTAATGCTCTTTGCCAGCCATATCCTCATCTTAAGTTATTATAGCTCGATTTGTATACAAAATGAAACTTCTGGGCCTGCGTATTTCTATCTAGGCCAACATTTTATATTGCTGGCAGCAAATCTTTGGGGTAGAATATGTTACTGCCGTGGTGGTTACACCCAAACACTTAGTAATAAAAACACTTGAAATATGCTTGGTGGAAAAAAGACAGCCGGTTGTGAAAACCCCAACAGCAGGTTGAGGTTATTTCAGTCAAATAAGGACAACCTGCCCCTTGATCTATGACTCTGTGGGTCTTCTGATCCGGTCTGGTCCTTCTCTGGTCCTTCTTCGGACCGTTTAATTAGCAATTGACCCCTGACCCCAGGCGCACACCTGACCTCCCAGAGGTCAGAGACACACGGGTCGCTAAGTGATCCTCTATCCTCCCACTTGGGGTTGGACAAATCATTTCTTATTTTCTGTGTGTGCGTGTGTGTGTGTGTCCATGTGTGTGTATGTGTGTGTGGGTGCCTGTGTGTATGTGTGTGTGTGTGTGTGTGTGTGTGTGTGAAGGTAGATTGGATGCTGTGTTCTCTTTGAGTTACTGGCTGTACTCAGGCAGGCAAACCAGTGGTGTTACTGGCTGTAGTTAATGGTTTCTGTACACTACTGAGCAGCATCCTTGCGTCACCTGAACCATCTCACACTCACGTATTGATTTTCTTCTTCGCCCATAATTGACTGTTTAATAATTGACTGTTAAACTGTCGGGATTACAGCCCAGATAGATGAGGAATTCCATCTCTTCAAATGACCTAATAGACGAGTGTGTGTGTGTGTGTGTGTGTGTGGTGTGTGTGTGTGTGTGTGTGTGTGTGTGTGTGTGTGTGTGTGTGTGTGTGTGTGTGTGTGTGTGTGTGTGTGTGTGGTGTGTGTGTTGTGTGTGTGTGTGTGTGTGTGTGTGTGTGTGTGTGTGTGTGTGTGTGTGTGTGAGAGACTATAGTTCTTCAATTCCTTTTATCTGGCCATCTGTGCTTCGTGGGTTGACGTGCACCATGCTGGCGACGAGGTCAGTCTTGCTGATCCCCCCCCCATGGTTCCCACTGATGTCAGAGAGACAACATCCTCTTCCTCCTCCACTCACGTGGTGGTGGTGGTCCCGCCTACTACTTGTGTCTGTGTGTGTGTGTGTGCACATGTGTGCCTGCCAGACGGAGTCATATCTGTAATTGGATTACCTTTTCTCAGTGACCCATCACACACACACACACACACACACACAACACACACACACACACACACCACCCCTTGATAAAATCAGCCGGAGAGCCTTCACACATATCCCGTCGTTAATGCTCACACACTCACGGCCAGCAAGCCCACCTCCATCTCAAAGCATGTGTGTCATCATCATGGTGGTGGCGGTGGCGGTGGTGGCGGTGGTGGTGGTGGAGATGGTGACGTGATGGTGGTGGTGGTGGAGGTGGCAGTGAGGTGGTGGACGAGAACCGGAGATGAAGTGATTTAGGTGTGGATTGATTCGAAGGTCAAAGGGCAAATCGTAAGCCGGAGGGCAGCAGTGGGTTCTGCAGCAGCAGGGTCTGGATTGTGAATATTAATATTTTGCTGGCTCATGTGCTACTTCCTATGGCTTTAGAGATTTAAAGCTCGATATTTATTTATCCATGACAACGCTCTGATCCGTGACGTTGAAGGCTTTCGATGGTCTTATAGGAATACAGACAATTGTTTTATTATATTCAAAAACTTGGGTCAATCTGTATTTGTGTGCCGTAGTCTGTACATTGGTACACGTATTGGTACACGTGAATGGTACACGTGAATGCTCCACATATTGCATCTCACATAGGTATGTGTGGAGAATCCCACACATACTAATTATGCTTCATTATATACAGTACACCATTATGTCCCTATTATTATTGTATGTCGTATTAGTTCTTCTCACTTTTCAAATATTCACAAGCAGACGCAAAGCACAGACTTGTCCTCCTGCCTTTTCATTGTAGGTGAATACTCAGCTGAAGGATTTATCATAGCATGGATGGACAAAGAGTTTAAAGAGACTACTCTCAGGCATCCTGTCAGGGCCTGTTGCATGGCGTGTCACTGGTATTCACTCAAACGCCTTCGGTGGTTGCTTGGCTTGGGGTTTGTATGCTAGGGTTTTACGCAGCATATATTTCTTTTAGTTCAGAGTGTTAAGTGCTTCCGTGGTTTATCCCATTGACTTTCTAAACTGGTTTTGTGTATTCCGAAGTCCAGATTTGCAGTTCCCAGAACGCTTTTGTCTGGGACCTGATTCAATTCAAATCAGCAGCATAAGTAGACAGTGACAGTACCTGCTCTGTTTAAATATCACCCCTTGATAGTGTCACGCTGTTAATCCACTGACTCCCAGACTCATGTGGGGCTTCGTAAAACCTGTGGTTCTGGTCATCCACGTGGGTGCAGTCTCTGTGAACTTTGAACCCTGAATAGTGCCCTAGAGAGTTGGCTCCCTGTGGAAAGGCAAAATTGACTGCAATCAATACGCACGTAAGTATTGAGAAAGCAAGGAATCCCGATTCTCACATGTATCATTCCCCCCCCCCATCCCTGATGGATAGACCAACCGATGGATAGACCAACCGATGGACAGACCAGCCTAGACGAACTGATGGACAGACCAACCGATGGACAGACCAGCCTAGACCAACTGATAGACAGACCAAACAATGGACAGACCACCTGATAAAAAGACCAACCAATGGATAGACCAACTGATGGACAGACCAACCAATGGATAGACCAACTGATGGACAGACCAGCCTAGACCAACTGATAGACAGACCAACCAATGGACAGACCAACCAATGGATAGACCAACTGATAAAAAGACCAACCAATGGATAGACCAACCGATGGATAGACCAGCCAATGGATACCCCAGCCAATGGATAGACCAGCCGATGAATGAACTAACCAATGGATGAAGTGTTAGAAGAGGCATCTCTGGTGGTGGTGATCCTGGCATACTTGACTACACTTAGTTTTACTGTCCGTCACACATTAAGCATGCATGCATGAACCTGCTCCAGGGCCTGAGCTGCTCAACCCGGCGTCGGGAAAGCCACCACATGCCGTAGAAGAAGAATGTGCTGTTGAGGTTGTGCACACGCACACGCACACACACACACACACACACACACACACACACACACACACACACACACACACACACACACACACACACACACAGTCACACAGTCACACACACACAGTCACAACCACGACCAACGGATGTTATGGTATGCCATGGTGTGACATAGCTAGCTATGCATTTAGTGGTGTGTGTGTGTGCGTGTGTTGGGGAAAGTGTTATGGGGAATGTGTTATTTCAGCACACACACACACACACATGTTGTAAAGTCCTTATCTTACTGAGAATGGTGTGTGAAATGAAGGACGTTTTAACCTCAACCCGCAAATTATAGCCCTAATAAGATGTTAATCGATTACCCATCCCGGTCAGGAACAGATCTGGGTTTTTCATCAAAGCGGTTGGTTGCCAGGGGCGACGCAGTGTTTACCAAATGTAAACACACTCCGTCAGAGCCAAACAAGGTGGGCCTGTCATCTGGCGGAGGCTGTGCATTCACTCAAACATTCAGCAAGCCTCCATTTTGTTTTGTTGACTTTTTGGTTTTGTTCTGATTCACATACACATAAGGAACAAGGACGTCCGCAAATGCTGTCCAAACGACAGAACATAGCTGCTTCCGTTGAAAGGAGGCACACAAAAAAGACACACACACACACACACACACACACACACACACACACACACACACACACACACACACACACCCATAGAAACCTGGTGACCTCAGTGCGGCTGCAATGCGCCTCGTATCTGGAAAGGACAGCTCAACTGGTTTTGTTGAGTCGCCTTGCTGGTTAACTCTGATTATCTCTGTCTGTCTGCCTGTCTGTCTGTCTGACGTGTGTGTGAGGGTTGAACAGATTCCCAGATGGCTGGTCGGAGGGGAGGGCTTGATGGTTGAACATGCTGATGACAGATTATTGATGGAGAACACAGAGAGGAGGGAGCTTTGAACGTTTTTTGAAAGCATTGTTTTTTCCGTCAGTTCTTCTTCCTTTCCATCGTGGTCTTGCTCATCTGTTACCATCTCCAGAACACACACACTCTGTCTGTCTCTATCTTTCTGTTTCTCTGTCTCTCTCTTACTCTCTCTCTCTCTCTCTGTCTCTCTCTCTCCCTCTCTCTCTGTCTCTCTCTCTGTCTCTCTCTCTCCCTCTCTCTCTCTGTCTCTCTCTCTGTCTCTCTCTTACTCTCTCTCTCTGTCTCTCTCTCTGTCTCTCTCTCTGTCTCTCTCTCTGTCTCTCTTTCTCCCTCCCTCTCTCTCTCTCCCTCCCTCTCTCTGTCTCTCTCTCTGTCTCTCTCTCTCTATCTCTCTCTCTATCTCTGTATCTCTCTTTCTCTCTCTGTCTCTCGCTCACTCACTCTCTCTGTCTCTCTTTCTCCCTCATTCTCTCTTTCTCCCTCCCTGTCCCTCTCTCTGTCCCCCTATCCTTTCTCTCTGTCTGTCTCTCTCTTTCTGTCTCACTCTGTCTTTCTCTCTCCCTGTTCCTCTCTGTCTCCTCCCCACCCTTTCTCTCTGTTTGTCTCTCTTTTTCTGTCTCACTCTCTCTTTCTCTCTCCCTGTCCCTCTCTCTGTCTCTCCCCCCACCCGTTCTCTCGGTCTGTCTCATGTTCTGTCGCACTCTCTTTCTCCCGCTCTCCCCCCTATCCTTCTCTCTGTCTCACTCTCTCTTTCTCCCTCCCTGTCCCTCTCTCTGTCCCCCCCCCCCCCCTTTCTCTCTGTCTGTCTCTCTCTTATTCCATTCCAGACTATTCATTGTGATCCGTACTTCAACTTAAGAAGCACACTGTATACTCGAGCCGTTGGTGACTTTTAGGCTTCAGTCGGTATTCTTCTTTTCGATACTCCAGTAGACTATTTATACTCGGGGTGTATTTCTCCTCTAATAATGCGCCACTTGGCCTGTTGAAACCTGGCTGGCTGTGTTTCCGGTAGCCCTCCATGCACTGTACACACACAAGCCCCATAATAACTGTGTGTGAGTGTGTGCGCGTGTGTGCGTGTGCGTGATTGACTCGTGAATTCTCATTGTCGGCGGACAGAGATCCGATGGAAGACAGAGCTAACAAACGATCACATCCTGACGGAGATGTGCCGACCCACTTCCGAAACTGCGAGGCATTCCTCGACACAGCAACAACTGCCTCAATTCCAAACGTGGCTGCAATCGCTTGTTCCCGAATGAATTAATGAACCCACTCACCCCCCCAATAACCACCGTTCCCATCTGCTGTGTCAGCGGCAGAATGAAATACCATTAAGCCCCCGCTCTCTCTTGTCCAGGGCCCGTCAACCCCGCCGTCCGCCTCAAACACCGTTGCGTTTCCTTCCATCCGTTTGATGGATTGCCCATTGGGTACAAGCGGAAAATCACAACAGCTGAAGTCGAGGCACGGGGCCAGTAATGGACAATATGTCTCTGAGTTGGACGGATGGACGGGACGGACGGGGGGGGGGGGGCTCTGGTATGTATGTGTGTGTGTAGATCCACCGTGGGAAGAAATGCTGTGCATGCATGCATCTGTGGTGTGTATGACTGTGTGTGTGTGTGTGTGTGTGTGTGTGTGTGTGTGTGTGTGTGTGTGGCGTGTGCGTGTGTTAGTTCTGGTGTGTGCGTGTGGAATAGACAGATGCCAGCTGTCCAAGTAGTAACAGAGGGGTGGGGGGGGGGTGTTCTGAGAGAGTTTGGAGATTTATGGCACATTTCGTGTTAAACAAGCGCCAACGTACTGTAGGTCTTGTGCTGCTGCTGCTGCTGCCTGGCTTATGGGCATCCGGGCGGGTTACTCTGCAGGGAGCGTGGCTGGGAGGGGTAATGGGAAATGGTATAACCCGTGCCATGCGAGTGTGTAACTCATCTCCAAAATGACTCTTGTCGTCTTCAAATTAGCAATTTGGGTGTGCAACTCACTTGTTAAAAATTAGTCTCGTTCTCTTTCTTCTTAAAATTGGTATAAAAACAAATCAAAGCATGGGAATCATTCACCACTTGAGAAAAAGCTGTAAATGTCATAATCACAACTCGACTGATTGTAAATGCTCCACTCGAACCCTCCAATCACAGCCCTCCGACGGCCTTCAACACCGCCTTGCTCTAGAGGAGAATGTTGCAGGCTCACAACCATAATAACCATGTGTGAACTCCTGAACCTTCCCTTGAATAAATAGTTTCCCTCCATGGTGTGTGTGTGCGTGTGTGTGTGTCTCTTTGTGTGTGTGTGCCTGTACTGACGCTGCGTTTAAAATGTGGAGGGAGCAAAAAAAACAACAACAAAAACACACTGGGACCGTGCACATTTCACTTTAAGAGAGTTTAAAAGGAACTGCCTCCGTTGACATCTGGTTTTAAATGGAGGGAAGAAGGCATCGAGTTCCTACAGTTCTCCAAACACTGGTGATGCATTAAAGGTGCATACATACCTGTTGTAATGCAGTTATTATTATGTGTGATTCTCATGTTCACACACTTGACGCAGTCATATTGAGTTCAATACTCACAATGACATATCGGCATGAAACACACTTGCTTATGGTTGTCCATCGAATCCGATGATGATGTCCACTTATATCCCTAACGGTGGGTTCTTGAATGGCTGAACAGTCCAATCCTGGAACCACATATTTTGTTGCAGGTCGGGCATGTATAAGTTGTAGTGGTGGTAGTGCTGGCAACCATGGGTGTGTTTCTCCTGAGTCTCTACTGTTGTCTTCTGGCAGTCCTCACCTCCTTCATCCTACGGGTTCCATCCAGGCATATCTGCCGGCAGGAATTGCGGTCAGCAGCAGCAGCCTCCAGATCCTGGGGTCGGATGTTGCATTTTTTCAGCGAGGTCTTGAGCTGGTCTTTGTACCTCTTCTTCTGCCCTCCTGCCAAGCGCTGCCCATGATGTATCTGGCCATAAAGCACTCTGCGGGGCAGTCGGTCCTGGGGCATCCGGATGACATGTCCAAGCCACCGTAGTTGGTGCTGGGTGATCGTGGCCTCTATACTTCTGCAGTTGGTCTTTGCAAGTATTTCTGTATGAGGCACACGATCACGCCAGGTGAGCCCCAGGATGCGTTGTAAGCACCCTATATGGAAGCACTCCAGGGACTTTGTGTGGCGGCTGTACATGAGCCATGCCTCACAGCTGTACAGCAATGTGGTGAGGCAAACAGCTTGGTAAACAGCAACCTTGGTGTGCAGGTGAAGGTTGCTGTTTTGGAACACCCGACGCCGCAGTCTCCCAAAAGCAGCTGACGCCTGTCTGATCTGGTTTTGCACCTCATGCTCGATGCTGCAGTCCTCTGAAAGGATACTACCAAGGTATCTGAAGGAAGGAGTTATTGTCAGTGGTTGTTGATTGATGGTGAAGACAGGTGGGGTGTGTGGAGGAACTCCACACACCCCAGGAACTCCACTGGCAGGAACTCCACTGGCAGATCACTTCAGTCTTGGCGATGTTCACAGACAGCCCCATCCTGCTGTATGCCCTTACAGCCACAGCAAGGATGGACTGAAGGTTTTGGGGAGAATGTGCCACAAGAGCACAGTCGTCCGCATACTGCAGCTCGAGGACCCACTCTCTGGACAGTTTGGTGGTTGCCTGTAGCCTCCTGATGTTAAAGAGGTTTCCGTCCAGTTGGAAATCCACTGCAACACCACTGTTATCCTCCAGCTCTTTGTGCAGAAGTTGGATGACACAGAGGAGGAAGATGTTGAAGAGTACAGGGGCCAATACGCACCCTTGTCGTACCCCTGTGCATACAGGGAAGGACACAGACTCCTGTCCTCCAATGGTCACACGAGCCTTCATCCCATGGTTGGGCAACCAAACTTGGCTAGCACACTCCACAAGAGCTCCCTGTCAACAGTGTCAAAGGCCTTGGAGAGGTCAATAAAGGCCACAAAGAGATCTTGGTGTTGTTCGCGGCACTTCTCCTGAAGTTGCCGGGCTGTAAAGATCATGTCGACCGTACTCCTGTTCTTTCTAAACCCGCACTGCGACTCAGGTAGCATTGATTCTGTGATGTTGTTTATCAGCCTCACCAGCATGACCTTAGCGAGCACCTTTCCAGCAGCAGCAAGGAGTGCTATCCCTCTGCTGTTGCCACAAATGGACTTGTCACCTTTATTTTTATAAATACGATGTTGGCGTCCCTCCACTGTTGGGGTATGGTCTCGTCTTCCCAGGCCCTCGTAATGTACTGGTGGATGGTCCTTGCACAGAGGTACCCTCCCTGTTTCAGGAGTTCAGTGGGGATGCTGTCAGTGCCAGGGGACTTGTTGTGCTTCAAAGAGCGGATAGCTGCTAGAACCTCCATGAAGGTTGGTGGCTGGCTTAGGTCCTGGATAGAAGGGCGTTCAGGTAGCTCATCCAGAATGGTGTTGTCTGTAGAAGAGTGTTGGTTGAGTAGGGCCTCAAAATGTTCAGCCCACCTCAACAGGATCTGATTTTGGTCCTTTAGGAGTGTGAGACCATCTATTGTTTTCAAGGGGGCGACAGAGCAGTTTTTTGGGCCGTAAATGCTTTTAACAGAGTTGTAGAAGTTGTGCATTTCTTTTTTGTCTGCATACAATTGTGTCTCTTGGGCCTTCCGTGTCCACCATTCATTTTGCAGGGTTTGCATGTTCTTTTGAGCTTCCCTGCGAGATACCTGCCACTGCTGCCTCATGGAGCTGGATAAAGGGTTGTTTAAGGCTGCCCTGTGTGCCTTGTGCATGTTGTCCAGCGAGGTCTTGATGGTATCAGAGTTGTCATCAAACCAGATTTCTGATCCATGGACTCCTCTGAGCTCAGCCCTGGTTCGATCTCCCTCAGTTTGTCGGCTAGGGAGCGACGGAACTCGTTCCTTACCTCGGCTTTCCCTAGCCGGGTGCACTGTAGGCGCTTCTTGATGGACCTGCGCAGCCGCACCGGGGGGCGCACAGAGATGTGGAGTTTGGCAATGATCATGCGATGGTCTGTCCAACATTCTGCTCCTCTCATGGCACGGGTCATGAGACACCGCCGATGTCACTGCGTCTCACTATGATGTAGTCTATTAGGTGCCAATGTTTGGAGCGGGGATGCATCCAGGATGTTTTATGCATGTTTTTCAGCTGGAACAGTGTATTTGTTATGGTCAGGTCATGCTCAGCAGAAGTCTCATGCCGTTTGCATTGACCTGGCCAACACCATGTCCACACTTTGTTGTCCTGGCCAACCCGAGCGTTGAAGTCGCCAAGCAGGAGGACCTTATCAGTCTTGGGGATTTTCCGGAGTGTCTCATCCAGTGACTGATAGAACGAGTCCTTGGCCTCACTCTCAGATGGCATAGTTGGTGCATCCACACTGAGAAGAGTGGCAAAGCGCTTCCTTGCTAGGGGTATACGGAGGGTCATCAGCCTTTCACTGATGCTGACAGGTGTTTCAGTAAGGCTTGGTAGAAGTGTGTTTCTGACCGCCAGTCCCACACCATGCAGGTGTAAGCACGCACGCACGCACACACACACACGCATATTCTACACACATGCATGCGTTCTAGACACACATACATACACACACACATTCTACACACACACACTCGTAGACACACGCACACGTTCTAGACACACACACACACACATACATACGTTTTAGACATAAACACACGCACACACACTCACACACACATTCCAGCCACACAAACTCACACACACACACATACATACGTTCTAGACACACACACACACACACACACACACACACACACACACACACACATTATATACACGTACACGCACGCACACACACATCTAGAACACGCACTTTGTTTTCCCTTGACACCTCTTGTGTGTGAGTGGTGTGGTTCTTGTGTGAGACTAGACCACCCTTTGCAATTAATGTCACCTCACAGCCCCTCTCCCCTCTCCCCCTCCCCTCTCCCCTCTCCCTCTCCCCTCTCCCCCTCTCTCCTCTCTCCTCTCCCTTTCCTCTCCCTCTCCCTCTCCCTCTCCCTCTCCCCTTCGCTCCTCCCTCTCCCCCTCCTTCCCTCCTCCCTCTCCCTCTCCCCTCTCCTTCCTCTCTCCTCTCTTCCCCTCTCCCCTCTCCCCTTCTCTCTCTCTCCTCTCTCTCTCCTCTCTCCTCCCTTGGCCCTCCTCTCTCCTCTCTCCCGTTCCTCTCTCCTCTCTCCTCTCTCCTCTCTCCTCTCTCACTCTCCTCTCTCCTCCTCTCTCTTAGGGCTGGGCGATTTTTTCGGTTTAAACGATTAATTTGCATTTTTAATTTCCTACGGTTTGTGAAATGGCTGAACCGAAAAATCGCGATTTAAAAACAGTTCTAGACTCCGCAGATTTGTTTTGCTTTAGGGGGGCCAGAGTTGAACCAACAAAGCACCGACTACGTCAGAGGCTGGGGGCGGGCTGGGGGCGGGATTAGCAAGTCCGCCAAAAACCTTCTGAGCTCCATTTCACAACAAACCCCGACAATGGAAGTGACTACTCCGATACAACCGCACCGATACCACTTTGGCAACGCAACGTTAACCTTGTAATATTCTTAGCCAAGGAATATTGAAATAAAGAGATGAGACCGAGTTGGCGTTTATGGATGTTTAATAGAAACTGCGCATGGTACCGAGCATGGGCGGAGAATTTAGTGGGGACGCTGGGGACATGTCCCCACCAATTAACAGAGCACCCCCCCCCCCCCATCAGAACTAGGGATGCACCGATCCGATATTGATATCGGATATCGGCCCCGATATGACTAAAATAGCTAGATCGGGTATCGGAGACAATGGGGCCGATCCATGGGACCGATCTATTCACTTCAATTCTATGTGTGCGACGCGTACTACGTCATGCGTCAGCAGCACGCGCAGCGCGCAGTGTTTCCAACTTAATGACTTCGTCTCTATATTTAGCGAGTATTCAGACCCTCTAGCGACTCTTTTAAAAAAAAAAGAGACTAGCGACTTTTTCTGGTGTTATTGGAGACTTTTGGCGACTCTGACGTGAAAGCTCGTATCGTTCTTACTCTTGTCAACGAGCAGCGGGCGGGTGCTGCCGCGGGCCCCTCCCCCCCCTCCCCAAAGCACTCACAGGCGGCCCAGTCCTGTCCTCGCGCAGCTGCAGTCAGAGCACGAGACGTTCACCCCTCCGCGTCCAGACTGTAAATTAATCGCGCGAAGCCGCCGCTGGCTGATCAGGGCGGGATGTAAATGTTAGGAATATTCCTATTTGCACTAAATGTTTACCAAGAATTTTGATTCCTGTTTTGTTCAAGTTGCTGGTGCACGATTATTTATTATTTGAATAATAAATAACAATTCAGTACATTTATATCTGTTGATTTGTTATTGTTTTACAAAGTTAGGAAAGTAATGTTTAAGTCAAGCCTGATGTTGCCTTGCACAAAAGAATGATCCCATTCTCTTCCACACAGTGAGGCAAACAGTTTATTAATTTAACAATGGTATCGGATCGGTACTCGGTATCGGCCGATACCCAAAGCCCAGGTATCAGTATCGGTATCGGGACTGAAAAAGTTGGATCGGTGCATCCCTAATCAGAACCGCGAATTAACGGAGCACCCCCCCATCAGAACGGCGAAATTAACAGCGCACCCCCCCCCCCCCCCCCCATCAGAACCGCGAATTAACAGCGCACCCACCCACCCCCCATCAGAACGGCGAATTAACAGCGCACCCCCCCCCCCCCATCAGAACGGCGAATTAACAGCACCCCCCCCCCCCCCATCAGAACGGCGAATTAACAGCACCCCCCCCCCCCCATCAGAACCGCGAATTAACAGCAACAAAATTGAAGCTGAGCTGTCATCCTACTTGTTGTCGTCTGATACAGACCCACTGCAGTGGTGGAAGGTACATGAAGCTAACTTCCCCAGGAAATCTCTCTCCATTCCTGCCACAAGTGCCCCCCCCTTCGGAGAGGGTCTTCAGTACGGGGGTAACATTGTAACATGCCAAAGAGCATGCCTCAAGCCAGAGGCAGTAGACAGGCTTGTCTTCCTCGCGAAAAACCTGTAGACAACTTCCTAGAAAGTTAAAGGGATGTTATTTTGTTTGAGAGTATTTTTTTATTATTAATTTTATTATCATTATTTATTATTGGTTTTTCAGGGATGTCCTACAAGATAATTTTTTTTCAGTTTGATTTAAAAAAAATCTTTGCACAATAATGACAGCCAAGTGATGCTGATTATTTATTTATTTTTTTATTCTTGAACAACTGATTTGTTCACATAGGCCTAGATTACTTGGTAATCTCATTTATTTTTATTGTGTTAATAAAGAAAATGTATTTGTTTAGAGAAAAACAGAAAAAAAATCGAGGTTTAAATCGAAAATTGTCCATTAGTTAGAAAAAATCGCGATTTTATTTTTAGGCCAAATCGCCCAGCCCTACCTCTCTCCTCTCTCCTCTCTCCTCTCTCTCCTCTCTCCCCTCTCTCCTCTCCCCTCTCTCCTCTCTCTTCTCTCCTCTCTCTCCTCTCTGTCCTCTCTGTCCTCTCTCTCCTCTCTCTCTTCTCTTCTCTCCTCTCCTCTCTCCCCTCTCTCCTCTCTCCTCTCTCCCCTCTCCCCTCTCCCCTCTCCCCTCTCCTCTCTGTCCTCTCTCC
Source organism: Coryphaenoides rupestris (assembly GCA_002895965.2). Lineage (NCBI taxonomy): Eukaryota > Metazoa > Chordata > Actinopteri > Gadiformes > Macrouridae > Coryphaenoides > Coryphaenoides rupestris. The sequence continues at coordinate 487,622 of PIJE02000117.1, forward strand.
CCTCTCCCCTCTCCCTCTCTCCTCTCTCCTCTCCTCTCTCTCCCTCTCCCCTCTCCCCTCTCCTCTCTCCTCTCTCTCCTCTCTCCTCTCCTCTCTCCCCTCTCTCCTCTCCCCTCTCTCTCTCTCTTCTCTCCTCTCTCTCCTCTCTGTCCTCTCTGTCCTCTCTCTCCTCTCTTCTCTTCTCTTCTCTCCTCTCCTCTCCCCCTCTCTCCTCTCTCCTCTCTCCCCTCTCCCCTCTCCCCTCTCCCCTCTCCCCTCTCCCCTCTCCCCTCTCCTCCTCCCCTCTCCCCTCTCCCCTTTCCCCTCCTCTCCCTCTCTTCCTCTCCTCTCTCTCCCCTCTCCCCTCTCCCCTCTCCCCTCTCCCTCCTCCCCTTTCCCCTCTCCCCTCTCCCTCTCTCCCCATCTTACCATCTCTTACCATCCACAACAGACACTCTCAATCCAATTATAAATACACTCACACATTTCCTTAATTATTATTTCAGATCTATGGAATATTGTCCATGTTTATTTTGATGATTAAAATCAATAGATTATGGATTAACACATTATCGTATGGAGCCCTATGGTCTTAAATGTGTGTGTGTGTGTGTGTATGGGGGGTGGATGCACAGCTTTCACAAAATATTGCATCTTTTTAGCTGTGACTTTTGAGCCGTGATGATTGTGTTGATGGATTTCTTCATCTGCGGATTAAAGATTATGTTAAATAAATGCTGACAACGTAAAGGAATTCAAAATGGTCCCATGGCTCTTCACCTCTGGGTTGAACCATGGGACTAGATTACCCTCATAATTAAGATTAGGCTACATCAACTTTTAATTTTGCGCTGATTTTGTATCAAAGTTCAAACTAAAGGCGGTCTTAAAATCTACAAGGGAAACATAGACTAAATATAAATGGATTGTATTGTACCAGATTTAGGCTACCACAAATGTTTCACGCCCGTCTCCCCCCATTTTGGCACCAGTGGATCATTCCTGGCTAGATTATTATCAGTATAAATCAGCAGCTCGTCCTCGTTGGCACATCTTACTGTGGGTGTCAGCGGGGGGATTATCCGTCGGTGGTCAGCCTGCTCTCGCCAAGGCGGGAGACAACAGGCTGCCCCTTTTGTTCTGCATCTGTTAGCATTTCTTAGAATTCTTAGCACAAAACTGGCCTCAAGTTGATTCTTCTATCTGCTATCTGCATACTATATGAACTCACTCAACTCGCTCGCACACTACTTCTCACACGTAGGCTTGTCTTTCACCCCACAGCCGATCTGTCACAATAGATTAGTGGGAACTGAGACTGCAATCGAATATTAACATCCTGTCATGTTGCTTCACTTCCCAATTTTTGAGCCTAGCCTCATCCACAGCAAGTCAGAGTGACAACCTTTAATATATTTTTTTTCTTTCCAATTTCCTCTTTAGTTTTTTCGTGCTGGTGTATTTCACGACTGAGTGGATGAACTTTGCCGTGTGTGTGTGCCTTATCTCCTCCAGACATTCTTAAGGCTTGGAAAAGGCATACACACACAGGGTCTCCTTGTGATATAAGCCAAATAACTGGAGGGATGGATTTACATTACCTCAGGCTGTGTGTCCAGTCCGCCCTCATCATTACCTTGTATCTGAGCGTAACACACAACCACAGGGCGGTGCGGTGTCACATATTGGAACGCTGCAAGGCGCCTAACAAAGGCTCGGGGTCCGCAGCCTGTAAACAGCTGACCTGTTCCCAGCAACACTCTGAATGGAGATCAACACAAACACAGTGTTGTACAACACCGATGTCTCTGGTGATGGACGGGAACCAGCGGAATCCAAGCGACACATGAGGAAACCAAACGCTTACGCAGGGACGGGTTGAATTCAGTGTCCGTGCCAACACTTCTTCGTCACTCCTTGTGTTTCCCGTCATCAGGTTCCTCGAATGAGTTTAGATGTTTAAAGGACTTTGCCGACCGGTTGGATTCAACACAAACACGTTGGGATCGGTACAAAAGATCCTGTGAACAGTCAACAGTCAACAACAGTCAACGATTTTTCTCATGACGCTGTTGTCATGTGTCGAGAGAACTGCATTTCCATTTGACTGTGGGAGCGTCAACCAATGATCAAAGGCCTAAACCGTGCCCTTAAGGTTTTTATGCTCCTACATCCCAAAGCTTGTTGCTTTGGGATTCTCAACATTCTTCGTTCATTATTGTACCACCAGGTGTGAGGCTAGATCATTCTACCAGCCACCCAGTCTACTGTACCAAATGGTAGGATTATCTATCCATCGTACATCTGGGTAGACACTCCCACTTGTGATGTCACTGTGTCACATTGACAATTTTAGTCACATGACAATTTTGAAACGGCTTGTAATGGCTAATCATGCCTAGTGGTAAAATAGGGGCCCTTTTAAAATAGCTCATCCTCATAACAACCTTCAAACATGTTCAACGCTATAACCTTGCAAAAGAAGGGACACACATTATCATCAGTGTATTATCATGTTATTGTCAGTGTCTTTGTGTGGTGCTACAACACCACAAGTTCGTTTAGAAGCACAGCAAGCCTTTAAATACTGCCTCCATTGTGTTCCTCCCATTGACCAACCACTATTGAAGGAGATGTCTTCACTTAGTGGCGGCCAACAATGAGTCCTTGTATCAACTGAATTTGATCATAAAACTAAATGGTACCAGACCACCCTGTAATATTGGCAGTTGTTTGACAACCGCTTTTAAATCCCCCAGTAAAAAGACATTCTACTACTGTAAACATGAGGCCATACCAGAGCCTCTCTGGAGTTCTTCGTCGACCAGGAAGAGTGTTAGTAGTCTCTAGTTTTTCCCATACTATTCCATCCAATGCTTTTCCTCTCTCAGGGAAAGAGAGGTAGTTTCCTCTCTTTTTCTTTGCCTTTTTCTCTCAGTGTTTTAGTGTTATTATTTTCTGGTAGGACACCACAGCTGCTCTTGAGAGCTGTTGGCTATTGAGCGATAGCCTTCGCACGCCGGCCCCCTGGCGAGTCGGGATCAGGGAGGACTTAGCGCCGGGGTCGGACGGAAGGATGCAGATATGATGACCTGCTGTGGTCCCTGGAAGGATGTGATGATGGAAGGCGGGAAGCCCTCCATCCATCCATCCATTATCGTCCGCTTATCCGGGGTCGGGTCGCGGTGGCAGCCGGCTAAGCAGGGCCCCCCAGGCCCCAGAAGCCGCCTGTCATATCCTGCCTGGTTCTCCCTCGCGTTTCTCATGGTGATGGTGGTGGTGGTGACGGTGGTGGTGGCGGCGGCGGTGGTGGTGGATCCGTGTGGCCGCGTGCTACTGCAACGTTTCCTTTGGTTTCCCGAGGGTTGGAAGGAGACCGCTGGGCGTTGGGGTCGGTTACTGCCTATGGTTTGACTGTCGCGGTTAAATGGGTTAAATGCAGAGGACGCATTTCCACGGGCCACCCTCCCTGCATGTGTGTGTGTGTTTGGCGGCCGCCACTTCCCGCTGTGTGTTGTGTGACCAATATGTGTGGATTAATAAAGATCTTCTTCTTCTTCTTCCCTGCTTCTGTGTGACTTTTGACCCAGGGAGAGCTTTCAAATAGAGGGTGGTTTTATTATCCGTGCGTGCAGCATGGTCTTTAGCTTTTGCCTGTGGAAACCATTCCTGTGGTGCATCTGTGGATGCCTTTCACATACTTTATCTTCTATGTCTTTTGGTCGTTCTCCCATTCCAATCTTTTTCCCCCCATAATTTGCCATGCTGTAGGCCCATCATTAAATAGGGTGTCGGTGTGGGGGTGTGGTGTATTACGTGTGTGTGTGTGTGTGTGTGTGTGTGTGTGCAAATGTGTGTCGAGGGTTGATCACACATGCCCTCTAATCATCTGAGGTTGACCTCTCTCAGTGGTCCCCCACGCCCAGGTTTCAGCCTCCCTCTTCCCTGGGAGAGAGGGCCCATGGCTGGGTGGGTCTGCCTTGGAATTGCCCTGGAGACGGTGCACTGGAACTAGTTACACGGGGAGACTGGGGGATTGGGATAGCAGTGCAGTGCTGTTGCGCAAGAAGTTCATCACGGAGTGCCGGCCAGGTGTGTGTTTGTGCGAGTTTGTGTGCACTTTTGATTATCTAGCTGCTGTACATTCATCGCGTTGAGGCCCAAGTTCTCGGCGGTCAACCAGACAGGCAGTGGACCGCCGATGATGTAGTGAAGTTCCAATTACCTCCAGTTCTACAGATTAGCTTCCCCGCGGAGAGACAACTTCAGTTTCCTTCCACTCTCATTTTACTCACTAGCCTGCCAAGAGGGAGAGCGAGCGAGCGAGGGAGGGAGAGAGCGGATAACTCGGTGCTCTCGTCCAGCAAGAGTCCGTTTTTGGCAAGCTTGTGTTTCAGCATGAACGCTATGGGCTAAAAAAACAAATGTATCTTGTTGCTTCACACTCTGCAGCATCTGACTGGCTTCCTGACGGCCTGTCCACCAGGGACGGGGTTACATCCTCTGTGATGATATTACCCCAATCCCCCACAAGCCTTGCACCGGACATAGCTACAGATGTTCCACCACGAGCATACAGCAATGCACCTCTCGGCTACATACTGTGGAGAGTGTGTGTGTGTGTGCATGAATTGCTTGTCACAATGACCCCTCCACATTGGTTTTTACTATGCTGTTCTTCTATATAAGTGAAGATAGTACACGTGAAAGGTTTGGGGAGTATCATACATTGGCCGTTTCATAGGTGGATATATTGCATTCCACATAGGAGAGACTGTGCAACACGCAACATTACATCACACATGTCATACAATATGTCAGTGTCAATGGAATCCCGTCCTACAGTATGCCATTGGAGTTGATGCATGTTATGGTTATTCTTCGGACACTTTCCATTTATTATTCCATTTATCATTTGTACTTTGTCGCTTATGATTGTGATGCTTTGTAACCCCTTTTTTCATGCCCGTATAACACTCATTGCACTCCGAACCATCCCTGGAAGATTTTCCTCCAGATTTCTTCCTTGTTAATTAAGGGAGTCGTTTCTTGCCCTTCGGGGGGCTATAGGGCTAGGGGCGTGTCATAATCACATGACCCATAATCATATGGCCTGTAAAGCCCTTTGAGATTGTAACTGTGATTAAGGACAATACAAATAAAATTGACTTGACTTAACTTGACTTTCTTTAGTTAGGATGTTGCATGGCTGCCTGTCTGACGGCATCTGATAGATGTTGCTTGTCAACAAGTGTTTGTTTGTTTGTTCATTAAGGATACACCAGTAGGCCTGTATGATTGGCTGGCTGCTAGTTCTGCTGCCACGTGCACAGTGATCGGCTCTGTCCAAGTCCGGTGAAAAGGCTCGGGCCGATATCAAAGTGACTCCTATCTGTCAGTATCTTGTTTGGCTTCTTTGTGTCATGAGACATTAGTTGCTCAATGGTTTCCTGAGGGGATGAGTGTGGTGTTTGTTGTGTGGTGGTGGTGGTGGTGGTGCTGGTGGTGGGAGGGGGGGTGCAGTGAAGGCATATTTGTTACCCATGAAAGCCCAATCCCACAGACGATTCTAGTGTTGGGTTTAGGTTTGCTTTTGGTGTGAAAAGCCAGTTTGTTTAGGCAAGTGTGTGTGTGTGTGTGCATAAGTGTGTGCGTGCGCGTGTGTGTGTGTGTGTGTGTGTGTGTGTGTGTGTGTGTGTGTTTCTTTCTGTTTCTTTCAAGGCTGTGGAAGCAATACTGCTGACGCGACACTTTGTTGAAATCATGAAATCGCTTTGTTAAAATTGTGATTCAAATTGTAGCATTACACTTAACTGCGTTCAGCCTTTGAATGTGTCTTTTTCAAGAATCAAACATGCATTTTACCAATCATTTTAAACACACACGCACACACACACACACACACACAGGGTGTCCTCTTCATCAGCATCATCATCCTCCTAGCCTCCTTTGTTCATGTGGTGTCTGTCGCTTTTCTTCTCTTTTTGTTTGCACGTGCTCACACACACACCACACACACACACACACACACACACACACACACACACACACACACACACACACACACACACACACACACACACACACACACACACACACACACACAGCCCAGTGAGGGCAGCCAACATGCTCACACACATACACAGAGAGAGAGAGAGTGAGACAGAGACAGAGAGAGAGAGAGAGAGACCACATGCTCACAAACACACAGTCCAGACAGACGGACAGCAGAGGCAGACGGAGAAAGAGACAGAGACAGACGGAGAGTAGCCGATAGACAGACAGACAGACAGACAGACAGACAGACAGGGAGGAGGATTTCACCACCAAATAAGACAAAGAGAGAGAGAGAGCGAGTGAGAGAGAGAGAGAAAGAGAGAGAGCAGGGCGTGGTGGGCTTAATGGGAGAGGAGACATCACAGAGATGCTGCCAGCAGGCTCCCAGAGGACGGCCGGTGGAGGTCTTGTTGTTCTAGAAACACATTCCACGATGATCATCACTCACAGCCCCTGATGATGTCTGTTTACTTTGAGGCGACCCGACTATGTTCCGGTCAAGTCGGTCACGTCAAGTACACGTGTAAGGCTCATCATAAACCAGGAACCACGGCGACGCCTGCATGGGACCACAACGCTACAGATGATAATCTCCATAATCCAATTGTGTTTTACGAAGGGCGTCTCTCTCGCTCTCTCGCTCACACACACACACACACACGCCACCACAGCATGTCTGAAGCCGCACGGCCAGCCGGCGTTTCACCGCTAATCTGTTGACTGGGAGACGTCTGGCGAGCTGCTGAGCTGCCATAACATGATTGAGGGGGGGGGGGGTTAGGCCCACATCAGGGTGTGTTGGTGCATGCATGTGTGAGTGTGTGTGTGTGGTGTGTGTGTGTGTGTGTGTGTGTGTGTGTGTGTGTGTGTGTGTGTGTGTGTGTGTGTGTGTGTGTGTGTGTGTGTGTGTGTGTGTGTGTGTGTGTGTGTGTGTGTGTGTGTGTGTGTGTGTGTGTGTGTGTGTGCATGATGAAGGCTTATTATAACCCTGCTGGGGATATGAGGGTGAGGAGTGTGCTGATCAGGCACAGATAGCAGACAAAGGGAAAAGTGGTCACTTGGAGGGAGGAGAAAAAAGTGAGTAATGCTGATGCCTGTTGCCATGGTAATTGGGGTCACTGGATTGTTGCCATGGAGCTAGCTACTTGGGATTCTGGCAGAGGGTATTTAGGTGTGTGTGTGTGTGTATGTGTGTGTGTGTGTGTGTGTGTGTGTGTGTGTGTGTGTGTTTAAGCATTTGGGGGTTGGGTGGAGATAATAAGAGCATATTCATATATTGACTCGGTGTGTGTCCATTCAGGTGGTTTCTGTGTGTGTGTTCATTGGGATCTCCACATGTGTATATTCTAGGGCTAAACAATTCATCAAAATATTATTGACATCGCAATATGGCCATGTGCAATATCCAAGTCATTTTTTGATATGGCTGAAATGTGTAAATGTACATTTACACCACGACTATTAATGAAGTTCTGTCGTGTAACAGAGAGGCCCTGGCCTACATGTAAGAAATACATTTGTACAGACCCACCAAAGGTCACATCATGATTTTAATATATTTATATTTCAGTCAGAATGAAAATTGTGATGCAATAGTTATCATGCCCACTAATAGTGAATCATATGGCAATCGCAATATCTATCAAAATCATCGCCATGAGGATCCATCATGATTTTCTTTTACAATATTCTTCAGCCTGAGTGTATGTTTTGGTGTGTATATGCGTGTGTGTGTGTGTGGCGCTTCAGTGTTCATACCTACTTAGCGTACGTTTCACACACACATCGGCTTTATAATTGCCACACACAGACACATGACATGTGACTATGCAGATAGCGACACACACACACACAGGGCTGATGTGACAGAGCTGCAAGGTCACAGAGCTCATCAACCACTCATCCTGTGTGTGTGTGTGTGAGTGTGTGTGTGTCTCTCTTTGTCTCACTCTCTCTCTTTGTTTGTCTCTCCCTCTCCCTCTCCCTCTCCCTGTATCTTTCTCTCTCTCTCTCTCTCTCTCTCTCTCTCTCTCTCTCTCTCTCTCTCTCTCTCTCTCTCTCTTCTCTCTCTCTCTCTCTCTCTCTCTCTCTCTCTCTCTCTCTCTCTCTTTACAGCATGTTGCGCACACACAGACACACACACACACATGCACACACAAACAAACACAATTACTGCTAACGGCGACTTTGACCTGATCTCATTTGCTAATCTCGCTATCCATCAGCCCGCTAGCATCTTCAGTTCATGTGTGTGTGTGATTAATTCTCCTTAGTGCACACGTGACTAAAACAAAGCAAGCACTGTGTGTTGGACTGAATCATGGTGGGATAATGTGTGTCTTTGTGTGTGTGGGTGTGCGTGTGTGTGTGTGTGAGCGTGTGAGTGTGCAACAGGGATGTGAGGCTAGGTGACGGGTCGGCTCTGAAAGACCTGTAGGGAGAATCCTTTGTGTTTCCGGGCCAGCAGCTTGTGTGTGTGTGTATGCATCTGTGCCACACACACATACACACACACACACACACACACACACATTAAAGCATGCATGCACGCACGCACACACACACACCACACACGCACGCACGCACGCGCGCGCGCGCGCGCACGCACGCACGCCACGCACGCACGCACGCACGCACGCACGCACGCACGCACGCACGCACGCACGCACGCACGCACGCACGCACGCACGCACGCACGCACGCACGCACGCACGCACGCACGCACGCACGCACGCACGCACGCACGCACGCACGCACGCACGCACGCACGCACGCACGCACGCACGCACGCACGCACGCACGCACACACACACACACACACACACACCACACACACACACACACACACACACACACACACACACACACACACACACACACACACACCACACACACACACACACACATTAAAGCATGCACGCACACACGCACGCACGCACACACACACACACACACACACACACACGCACACATTAAAGCATGCATGCACACACACGCACACACGCACGCACGCACGCACGCACGCACGCACGCACGCACGCACGCACGCACGCACGCACGCACGCACGCACGCACGCACGCACGCACGCACGCACGCACGCACACCAGGGCTGGAGGGGATGCACATGATGCTGCTGCCCCTGCAGGGTCCCCCCCCACCCCCCATCCCCCCACCTTCCACCACCACAGCGATGATGTCATCCCTAGATCCCTACTACTATACAGTAGGATAGCACACGTGTCAAGCATGGGCCCATTCATTCATAGCTTCCAGTTGTACTAACTCTCCCTTCATCGCCACTAGTGAATAGCTCTTATGTTGATGGACAGCACACAGATGCGATGTACGATACAATTAATTCCTTACTGCACAGTGGACTGGAGTAGATCCTAAAGTTAGTACCTCTATGTTCTGAATGGAGAATCGGTTTTGAATCGGAAATATTCAAGAATCAAAATCGAAATCAGATCGAATCTTGAGACACTGAAGGTTTCACACTCCTGATATGTGCCTGCTGCTGACTCAGACACAAATGAGAGCATTCTGCGTGTCCTGGTACTCAGTATGAAGATCATCACTGAACATGTCTTACGTGGACGTCAGACATATCTGAATTATATTCGTTGAGTGGTACACTCAAAACTGGGGAAGCACTAATGTAGTGATGTCATTCTTTTTTTGCTTGTGAAACGCGGATGTAGCTATGTTATTCTGCAGACATTTGATCGTAGTTGATACCTTGGTATCCTCACAGCACCCATTCTAGGATTTCTGTCGTCATGTTTGTTCTGATCTTATCACTCTAAGCTTATGTTAAGCTTATGTTACGTTAGGCTTTTGCCAACTATTTATTATGGAACCTGCATTCAGATACAGACAAACACATATGCGCGCACACACACACACACGCACACATGTTCACACACACGCACGCACACACACACGCACACAATACAGCCACAGTATAATGTGGGCTCCTTTTTACTGTATGCAAATTGGCATTATGACACACCTACACACACACACATTCCACTTTGCCTTAGTTTCGGTGTTGTTCTGACGAAATCATGTCATGTTAAACAGCTTTTCAACAGATTTATCTTCCTGATCACCTCCGCCCCCCAAGCCAGAGCGTTGGTTATGTGTTGATCAGTGGCCGGCAGCTAGCATATTCTGCTTTCCAGCATAACACACCTGCAGCATGGGGGTCATGTTGAAGATGAGCTCGGATGCCGTCAGCTAGATTGGAAATTAAAGGAGTCCATAGCCAAAGGAGCTTATGTTTCGTAAACCCACCGATGCCAAGTGTAACCATGTAACTTACAATTGAGACGAACATGAAACATAATTGCAATTGGGTTTATTATGTAAAGACTTGCCGGCTCTACTCTGGTTATTAGATTTGGTTTGGTGGTAATACATTCATTAGTAATAGCCTACGTTTTGTTCATATTATTCATCACTGTATTATATGAACATGATTAAATGACAATGAAACACACACACGAAGCAGGCTATAAATGAGTGCATCTCCAACCACGTGTAGGCAGTGTTGTAATGTAATGAAGTACAAATACTTCGTTACTGTACTTAAGTAGAATTTTCACGTATCTGTACTTTACTTCATTATTTATATTTCTGGTAACTTTCACTTTTACTCTACACTACATTTCCTAAATAAAATGTATACTTTTACTCCGATACATTTCTCCTAAGCATCTTCGTTACTCGTTACTACAAAATAAAATCATTAGAAATGTGTTAAGACCGCAGGTTTGGCGAATCACGCGCAAAACCAACCAGACACGCAAAGCGCACGCGCACTGCTGCGGGCGCACGCGCTTTACGTCCGCTCCCATGGTAACGAATGGCGCGGTTCACACTGCGTCCCTGTGCGCAATCTCATAGAAATACATTTAATATGCACAATATCTGCATCATATTCAGTTAAATTAAGTTAAATCAAGTCATACATTTTGCATACAACCAAAACAACATTCTAATAATAATAATAATCATGATAGTTTAGATATTTGTTTTAATCACACTAAAGTGTATTCATAGCATCAATATCAATCAATTCCCGCGTCTGGTAACATGGGAGTGGAAGTAAGCGCAGCAGTGCGGAGCAGTCCGCGCGCACGAAAGCGTCCGTCCGCTTCTGGTGGGTTCAGTCCCGCATGTCCCGGATGTCAATAGAATAAACCACTGATGCCACTTTTTTTTTTACTTGTACATTTACTTTTACTTCCAATACTTAAGTACATTTAATATCAGAAAATTACTTTTGATCCTTAAGTACAGTAAATATCAGATACTTTAAGACTTTTACTCAAGTACATTTCTAAAAGGTGACTTTAACTTCTACCAAAGTCATTTTCTGGTAAGATACTTGTACTTTTACTCAAGTATCGCTTTCAAGTACTTGATACAAGACTGCGTGTAGGAAACTGAGAGGTTAGGCAAGAGGAATTCTGGGAATGTAGTTCCATAGAGCAGGTGCGTGCTGCTCTGTTGTTTGACAGCTCGGTCTCAGCCCCCTCAAGGAATAAGCAGGGAGGTGGGTCACGACAAGCTCAATACGGGTTTGGCTGGTGTGCTTGCTGTGTGATCTTATCAGCTATGTTGTAATGGCAATGTACGGAAAAAATGTGATGCATGTAAGAATGTGATTCTTATGTAAATTTTGTTTCTGTCTTAGGTTTGCCTTTGTGTGTTTATTGTTTATTTATTGATCAGTTAATCAGTTGATTTAATTTTTTGAAATCCAAAAACGACACCTTATACACACTTTACTCACTTTCATGCTACCATTTGCGACACTGTCTTTCTTAGCTCACAGTGTGGACTGGAGTAGATCCTGACATTTGCACCCCTATGTACTGAATCGAGAATCGATTTGGAATCAGGAGTCGTTTTGAATCGATAATTCCTTTATTTGATACAATGCTTAATCTGGTTTATTTTACGAGGGGTGTTGCTGGCGCCGGGTGCTGCTGTGGCTGAGGTTGGGGCTGGAAGGTGTTTGATAATCGGGTGGTGGTGGTGAGATCATCCGCCTCCGAGGGTGGAGGTGGAGGTGGACGTGCTACGGCAGGACACGCAGGAATGGAGGCGTAGGTAGCGAGAGAGAGAGAGAGAGCCGGTCCTGAGAGAGAGATCGGCCCTCAACATGTACATACCTTAAATGCATCATGGCTTCCAACAATTGGAACGGTTGAAATGCATAAAACAGTACTTTATTCATCCCAGATGGGACATTTTGGATAAATAAAGATAAGTAGATACACACACAAACGCACACACACGCTCAAAGTTTTTTTGCTAATTATTTAATTTATTTACTTTTGTTTCCCTTTCTCATAAATAATCCTCCATTTTATTAACACACTCAATGGGATTACCCTGTGTGTGTGTGTGTGTGTGTGTGTGTATGTGTGCGCGTGAGTGTGTGTCTGCGTGTGTGTGTTTGTGAGTGTGTGTCTGCGTGTGTGAGTGTGTGTCTGCGTGTGCGTGTGTGTGTGTGTCATGTTGGGACCAGAAGGGAAACACACATTGTGACCTACAGTAATTGTGTTCTACTACTCTGACACCATAATAACCCCTGTGGCTGGCTGCCAGTGGGTTGTCATAACAACCAAACCTGTTAGGTGTGGACATCGAATTGTATGCACCTGTGTGTATGGGATTAACAGAAGACCCTCAGAAGAGAGAACTGCCTGTGTGTGTGAGCATGCATGCATGTGTGTGTGTTTGTATTTCTATCTCAGTGGGCGGTGTGTGTGTGTGTGTGTGTGTGTGTGTGTTTCTATTTCTATTTCTATTTGTATGGGCTCTGTGTGTATGTACATGCATGTGTGTGTTTGATTGTTTGTGTGTGTGTGTATGCGTGTGTGATGATGAGAGATAGCTTTAAAGACCTTTGCATCTGGGAGTCCTGGCCAGAGACCTCCTCCTCTTCCTCCTCCTCCTCCTCAAATCCTGGAGTCCTGGCCAGAGACCTCCTTCTCCTTCTCCTCCTCCTCCTCCTCCTCCTCACATCCTGGAGTTCCAGCTAGAATCCTCCTCCTCCTCTAAGTGATGATTCATGCCTCTGCATGCTGTCATCTATTGATTTTCTTTAATGTATTTTAGTTTTCACCCCCGGGCTGCAGACCACTAATCTTCGCTGGCTAGGTGTACGTCGATCTTGGTCATCAGTTTGATGGCCAAATGTTTAGGGCCGGGATGCTAAATGGCTGCTTAATGTGCTGCAACATCACAGGAAGGTGTGCTAATAGTTTAAAGTATAAATTGTGGTGGTTTCATGGTAATTCTCCACTGGTGGGTCGCAGAGCATATGCCAAACCTTAATCTTTAGAAAGAAGCCCACGAATGAACTAATATTTCAATGTTAATTCATGTTTCCATGGCTTGCTATTTCAACTCCAATTGTTGCTTTTTTTACTCCATGTTTTTAACAGCACATGAAGGCATTGTTGATTTGTACAATATTGGGAAATATATTGTTGTATTTTTGGATTGCGACTACATGGCTAATAAAACACATGTGGGTCCTGAGGCTAGACCAGTGGAGAACCACTGATTTAAAGCAGAGACAAGCGCAGAGATATTAAAAGCGTCGGGGAAAACTCATGTGGATATGGTGTGTCATCCTGGTTTTGGACTATGTTTTGTGTCATTCCCCTCAATTGCCTGTCATCTATAATGTTTCTGCCTTTCCTAGTTTTCCCACTCATTAAGTTCCTCTCTGTTCTTTGAACTCCGTTTTAGCTTCAACCACAACAATCACTTGAAACCCAAGTCATGGCGTTCCTGGAGACGTGCTATTGTTCACCGTGGCGTTGTGGTCCACCACGAATCCACCGAGACGAGCATTCTGGTTCTGATTCTGCCGACGGCGACCGCGGCTGTCATACTTACATGTGGACTTTGATCTTCTGTGATCGTCCTGCTAGCCCCATTTGTTTTGGAGCTTCCTGTCTACACAGGAATGAGAATGTGAAGATGTACAGTATGTGCTGCTGTATGTTCTAACTGTGTGTGTGTGTGTGTGTGTGTGCGTGTGCGTGTGTGTGTGTGTGCGTGTGTGTGATCTACAGGGCCGGCATCGACGATGTGGAGACGGATGTGGTGGAGATCGAAGCGAAGCTCGACAAGGTATGTACGAAACAGGACTTTACACACACATGGGTTTTTCTCTGTCACACACATACAGACACCACAGATCATAAAAATACAAGTATTGGGATCAAGGTGATTCCAACGCCCCTGCAAATGTGAGCTGACCTTAGTATCGAAAAGCATTTCTGTGTGTCCAGTTAAACTTTAACTTGAAAACATACACATGCTTACACACACGTGCAGTGCACACACACACGTGCTTTCATGGTATTAACGCGAGCGCTGTTACACGGAAAGCACAGTGGGCAAACACTGATTACATTAACCTTCACAGAGGCAGCTTTCTGTGCCAGACTATGTAAGCATCACACACATAGCAGAGCCCTGTACTGCCTGTGTATGGGTCTCTACGTACGCAGAGTCCCAACAGGCATGCCACTGAAATCACGGCCTTTAAGGTGATCGTAAACATGAGCCGCTGGAGGGATCACGTCAGGCTTCTTCTAGCCTATATGGTACAATAATTGTGTTTTTTTCCAGCTATTAATAGATTGCAGGCTAATCGTACGACCATAACAAGACACAGGATTTAAAGGATATTAGGAGGGAAATGCATGTAGCCTATGTTGTGCTAAGCTATTGCAGTCATACAGGAATAACAATGCGTACAAAAACAATGCGACCACCCCTCTGTATCACAAGGGGGGGTCTAGCTTTCTTCAGCATTTGGCTAAAGAAGAGAAACCAGGCGTACGCTTAACAGGTTATGCTAATGGAAGAGCACTTAGAGCATGAGGTCATGCTGTTGCCGTCACCACCTTGGTTATCGAATCAGAGCGGCCCGGTCACCGCTAGCAGCTAGTAGCTAGTCTGTTACATTTCTGAAGATCAATTCAGAAAGTGCACCCTCAACGTGACTTGGAAATCAATCGCAATCTGTTGCGTTTGTTCCAGTGGAGAATGTCATCATTATGATAATAACAAATTTAACAAAGTCATTGGGTGCGGTTGCAGATGGACGCCTGTATTTCGTTTCTCTCTTCTTGCTTAGCTACCACGGTGATGTCATCACATATGACCCCCCTGCCCAACACTCTCTGCACCCTTAACCCCGCCAGGGTCAAGGGTGCAGGGGTCATCGAGGCTTCCCGCCTTTGACCTTTTGGCCCCTTCCGATTGGATCGGGGTGAAAGGTTGTGGTGCTCGGTGCGATTGGCTCTGTCCAACAACGAGGAGGAGGACGAGCGTCCAGCCACTGATTTGTAGATTGTGTTTTTTTCCGGAGGCTCCGGGCGGTGGTGTCTGGGGAGCGGACCCGGCGTCTCTGAGAGCACTTAGCTGAGCTCTGCGTTTACGAGGCGGTAGACAGCTGAAGCTGCAGGCGGGTAGGGTGGGGTAGGGGTGGGGTGGGGTGAGGTGGGGTAGAGTGGGGTGAGGTGGGGTAGGGTGGGGTGAGGTGGGGTGGGGTGAGGTGGGGTAGGGTGGGGTGGGGTGAGGTGAGGTGGGGTGGGGTGGGGTGGGGTGAGGTGAGGTGAGGTGAGGTGGGGTGGGGTGGGGTAGGGTGGGGTGGGGTGGGGTGGGGTGAGGTGGGGTAAGGGTGGGGTGGGGTGAGGTGGGGTAGGGTTGGGGTGAGGTGGGGTAGGGTGGGGTGAGCTGGGGTGGGATGGGGTGAGGTAGGGTGGGGTGAGATGGGGTGCTTCGACCGGTGCACCGCAAACACATTAAAAAGTGTTGTCCATTACCTTCTGTCTTGCTATTGGGTTGGAGGCGACACTCAGGAACCAAAACGGAATCATAAAGACGAGTTAGTTAGCTTTGCTGGCTTTGTTAGCTTCATTAGCTTAATTAGCTTTGTTAGCTTCATTAGCTTTGTTAGCTTTGTTAGCTTCATTAGTTTAATTAGCTTCATTAGCTTCATTAGCTTTGTTAGCTTCGTTTTTAGACACGTCTGACCTTGTCTTGGATTTTGATGCAATTATTTTATATGGCTATTGGTTATTTTGTCTGGTGTTATATGGGCCAATTTTAAAGCAACCAGAATTACTCCCAGAAACCAAACATGCCATTTTCTTTATAGAGGTTCACAAAAGCCCATTAAGACACAGACACACACAGACACACACAGACACACACACACACACACAACACGCACACAACACACACACACACACACACACACACACACACACACACACACACACACACACACACACACACACCACACACACACACACACACAGATATGTGAGTCCTCATATCATTTGCTCCGTGCTGACAGAGATGTAGTTGTGAGCCCTGGAGGCTGCATGGAGTCCGTCCCTCACAAGAACATCTACTCTCCACGCCCTTCCTCCCTGGAGTGGAGTCTCGCCCTTGACACCACTCACACAGTGTTCATGTACTGCAGTGCAGGTCTCTCTCTCTGTCTCTCTCTCTCTCTCTCTCTCTCTTTCTCTCGCCTAGTAAGGAGAAAGTAGCATGAAATAATTAAGAGCGTGGAAAGAACAGGGGAAAAGTGTGTGTTTTGTGGTGTGCCTGCCTAACCCTAACCCTACAGAGATGTGACCTTGGGTCGTGCCCAGTGCTGCTGTCTCATGCTCACGCTAATAGATTTACTGCAGTCTCTTTTCCATACTGTTTGAACCTGTTGCTGTCTGTCTCTCTCTCTCTCCATCTCTCTCTCTGTCTCTCTCTTTCTCTCTCGCTCTCTCTCTGCTATCTTTGTTACTGGAGTGCCGCCTGGGGAGTGCTAGCATAGCGTTAGCCAAGTAGATAGGCTGGCCGGTTTACTCGGATGATCGAGTCAGGCCCGTGCCCACGGTGGCAGCTGATAAGCCGTCTGCCGGATTCCTAGGTTCAACATCATCAATTAGCTCCTCCCGTCCAGTAGGGTATGAGCACGATCGCAGACTCAGGACGGTATGACATTATGGTGAGGTTCCGACGCTGGCCAGTGGCAACGAAGTGGTCAGGTGTCCCGATACGTCATGCAACGATCCTGCCTCACCTTATTCTCGGCACTGCCCGCCTACTGGCCACCATCACTCTGATGGCACATGGTGCGTGTGCACTCTACTGGGTAGGGTCCGATCGCAGTAGCTGGTGCTAGGGTGCGCACCGCGTAGGGCGCTAGAATCATCGATCGCGCCACTGACTCTTGTTGAACGCCATCCTTGCCTGCGTCAGCGCCCTAGGGTCGAGTCAGGATGACGATAGCGCTGCGGGATTTAGCGTGGGCTCTGTGTCCTAGCGATAGCCGTGAGGCTGCTGCTATACGGCATCTGTGTTGAGATCTCTCGGGACTTACACGCGGCTGGTTGCGTGTGCAAAGAGACTGCGTCCACAAGCGCAACATGCCCTTACCGATCCGTCTCGCAGTCCCGACCCCAAACACTTATTATCAAACGCATGGGATGTCTAGCACGACGCTTCCGATCAATAACCTTCTGTACAACTTGCCACACTTATAAGGTAGCAAGTGACCATTGATCACGTCAGGAACAAAAACGCGATACATGCAGTGCAAGACCGACGCCTCTAGTATAGCATTTCGACATCTATTGCATACCGCCTTACCATCCTTCCACCTTGAGCCTTGATCGCACTCCTCCTTCCATTGTCTATCGCCTACTCTATAATACTCAAACCTTTGCTCCTTCAGCTAAATCAGGTAGCATCTGTTTCAACGCTGAGCTTAACTGTTTACACGCTCCAATAGCCACTTAACTGGTATCGCTCATCACATCTAGCATCCCTATTCATCTCAACGCTATATAGTATAGCGCCCTTCTGTTTAATGTCACTACGGCATGACTAGCATGTCCGCTTCGTCTCTTCGCATTCTTTGATCATCTGCAATTATCTTTTATGAAATGGGCCGAACCGTCATGGTTCAATTACCTTGTTACGTGGTCGCTTAGATTATCGCGCCAGTCTTCACAGTTAAAGCAACCACTTGAATTCCCACTATCTACCTAGCCAGAAGCCAAAGCATAGTCCCAATAAATTTCCTCATCTGTCTGTCTGCTTTGACAAGCTGTCACACACACACCACAACACACACAACACACACACACACACACACTATACACACACACACACACACACACACACACCACACACACACACACACACACACACACACACACACACACACACACACACACACACACACACACACACACACACACACAAACACACAGATATGTGAGTCCTCATATCATTTGCTCCGTGCTGACAGAGATGTAGTTGTGAGCCCTGGAGGCTGCATGGAGTCCGTCCCTCACAAGAACATCTACTCTCCACGCCCTTCCTCCCTGGAGTGGAGTCTCGCCCTTGACACCACTCACACAGTGTTCATGTACTGCAGTGCAGGTCTCTCTCTCTGTCTCTCTCTCTCTCTCTCTCTCTCTTTCTCTCGCCTAGTAAGGAGAAAGTAGCATGAAATAATTAAGAGCGTGGAAAGAACAGGGGAAAAGTGTGTGTTTTGTGGTGTGCCTGCCTAACCCTAACCCTACAGAGATGTGACCTTGGGTCGTGCCCAGTGCTGCTGTCTCATGCTCACGCTAATAGATTTACTGCAGTCTCTTTTCCATACTGTTTGAACCTGTTGCTGTCTGTCTCTCTCTCTCTCCATCTCTCTCTCTCTGTCTCTCTCTTTGTCTCTCTTGCGGTTTCTCTGTCTCTGTCTCTCCCTCTACCTCTCCCTCTTCCCCCCCTCTCTCCTGCTCTCTTGCTCTCTTCTCTCTCTTTCTCTCTCTCTCTTCTCTCGCCTTTCTCTCTCTCTTCTCTCTCTCTCTCTCTCCTCTCTCTCTCTCTCTCTCTCTCTCTCTCTCTCTCTCTCTCTCTCTCTCTCTCGCTCTCTCTCTCTCTCTCTCTCTCTGTCTGCTGCCCGTCAATCCATTTGTACACACAGTGTCGCCTGGGGAGTGCTAGCATAGCGTTAGCCACACCATGAATGAACACTCCTGTTACAAGCAACAACGACCGCGGCCACTTAGCCATGCGTTATTAGCCTGTTTAGATTAACTGTGCTATCAGTCACTGGCAACAGCTCATATTTCTGGATCTGATTCATCGAGGAATCAACAAAGAGACCCAGGGTGCCAGTCCAGAAAACCCCCTGTGGATTCCATGCAGGAGGACGAATGTTTGAAAGAGAGAAACTGTTCATTCAAGATTCAAGATTTGAGAATATTATTTGTCACATACACAAACAGGATATGCAGTGAAAAGAAAAGTGGCGATGCTCAGGGGAATGTGCAAAAGAATGCTAAGGACAACTTGCATTGGAGGGATCAGAACCAGAACATTTAGAATATTTACAGTAAAAAACAAAACCAAGGGATGAGAAATATGAAAAATAAAAAAGGTTGAATAAAAGGCATATATAGTATGTCATAAGTCATAAGCATGTGTCATTTGGGGTTTCAGTCTGCTCTGAATGTTCATACCTCCTAGATTCGGTTAACTTTATATGATTTTTTTTTTAATAATGTTTGTATTTACCAACTCATATCCTGCTTACTAGCCAGAGAAGATTTGGAGTTTGTGATGCGTTGTCCAAGGGCGTGAGCTTGGCCGTGTGAA
>PIJE02000117.1:512371-536418 GCA_002895965.2 Coryphaenoides rupestris
ATTACTCTATTACACTATTATCTATAACTATACTGTTATCTATTACTATTATTTTCCCTTCATAGACTCCATTTTCCTTTTACATCTTCTCCTATGTGGATGGGCTCATACCGCCACCTTGTGACCAAACCCAGCAACTACAGCAGCAACGACAACCAAAGAACTGGATTTAGAACTAACTAAATTAATCAAGTGTGTGTTGTGTGCATTTTTTACCCCTCCAGATTTTATTTGACCAGGCTCAGCGGTCCATCAAGCAGCAGCTCCACAGTTTTGTTAAAGAGTGAGTATCATCACTTCATCACTTCCTGTTTCCAATCGGCAGCCTCCTAGTCACCTAGTGGAGATGAACTTTGAACTTCCTTCAAAAGCATGATCCCTTCTCCTCTTCTCTCCTCTCTTCTCCTGTCCTCTCCTCCACTCCTCCCCCTCCTCTCCCCTCCTCTCCCATTTTCTCCTCCCTCTCCTCTACTCTCCTCCTCTCCTCCCCACTCCTCTCCTCTCCTCTCCTCCTCCTCCTCCTCCCCTTCCCTCCACTGATCTCCTCCTCCTCCTCCTCCCCTTCCCTCCACTGATCTCCTCCTCCTCCTCCTCCTCCTCCTCCAGGGATGTCCGCAAGTTCAAGGAGACCAAGAAGCAGTTTGACCGGGTGCGGGAGGACATGGAGCTGGCCCAGGTGAAGAACGCCCAAGCGCCCAGGAACAAGGTGCACGAGGCGGAGGAGGCCACGCAGTCTCTGGTCCTGAGTCGTAAGGCCTTCCGGCACCTGGCGCTGGACTACGTGTTGCAGGTGTGGCGGACTGTTAGCACATATTACACACTAGCAGTTGGGGGGTA
The DNA here is from genome assembly GCA_002895965.2 of Coryphaenoides rupestris. Lineage (NCBI taxonomy): Eukaryota > Metazoa > Chordata > Actinopteri > Gadiformes > Macrouridae > Coryphaenoides > Coryphaenoides rupestris. Next base: position 513,209 of record PIJE02000117.1, read on the forward strand.
AAGAAATGTGGGAATCCGGATTATTTTCTTCAGCAATACTGGCATCGTCAGGTTAACTCAATTTATTGCAATTTCTTTTTTAAAGGAGGCCACAAATGTCAATGTTATTGTAGTGGAGACAAAATAAGGGTACCGTCCTATAGAGGGCGCTATAGTGTAATTGCCAATAGTCAACTTGCATCAACTATGTTCTGTTCTGTTCTGTTCGCCACATTCATGAATACAATTACCTGGGCCTGTAAAAGCTGAGCCCAAATAAACTTCACAAAAACAAAAAATCATACAAAAAATATTTATATCATTGAATTAATATTTACAGAATCTGTGCCGATTCCCATCTGTTCTGTTTCTGTCTCCTCCTGTTTTTATTTGTTCTATAATATATTTAGTAAAACATACGCAAACGAGCAGACTGACGGAGACATTAAAGTCTAAGTTGAGACTGAAGTTTTCTGCTGCTACCTTAGTCTCCTAGGATTTACATTACACATGAAGAAAATAAAGCTTTATAAAAGTCTAGCCTTGTAAAGGAATTGCAGAAAAGGCTTCTCCCTTAACATTTCAATCAGAATACAAAATGGATTTATTTTTTTCCTCCATTCTCTCAGATCAACGTGCTTCAGGCCAAGAAGAAGTTTGAGATCCTGGACGCGGTACGCAACTTGAAATCATTTATTTGAAGCTTTAGTTTAGTTTGGCAACCCGAAAAAGTTGCAGCTGCTGAGTTAAACTATCCGCCTGAAGAGTTGGAGTCGGGCGTGCTGAATATTGGTGTCATATAAAAGGCAATGTGTTATTAGAAAGTGAATCTCATTCGTGCTTTATTTCTTTCTCTTTCTCTGTGTCCAGATGCTGTCCTTCATGCATGCCCAGTACACGCTGTTCCAGCAGGGCTACAACGTTCTGGACGAGATTGACCCCTACATGAAGAAACTGGCAGCACAGGTAGACGGACACACACACACACACACATGTGCACCTGCTCACTTCTTTTTTTACCTGTTGTTTTTTTCTCTATATGTATGCGCTGTCAACTTCCTGATATTGGTGACTGAGTGTGTTGTTGTTCTGCTGTGCTGTGCAGTTGGACCAACTGGTAATCGACTCGGCGATGGAGAAGAGAGACTTGGAACACAAACACGCACTCATCCAGCAGAGGGTGAGTCCTGCACACACTTAGATGCACACACACATACACACACACACACACACACACACACACACACACACACACACACACACACACACACACACACACAAGACATTCTACATGTTTTTATAAGTTCTGTTCATGCTCTGAAATGCAGAATGTTCACTTGATCGACCGATGAAGGAATATGCGACGCGTTGCGAGGTCACGTTCACCCTGAGAAGTAACAACAGTATTATTGAGAAAAGGATTGTCAATAATGTAGCAGACAGAGTCAAACAATAATGGATTTATCAGGTTGTATGTATCTCGGTTTACTGAGTCATAATCGGGTAGTGGCTCCAGGGGGGGGGGGGGGGGGTGGAGGTCTGGGTGGAGGTGTAGCGTAGCGGCGAGGTGCGGGCCAGGGCCGCCCCTGGACGGGGCAGAACCAGACTCTAGAGTGTAGAGTCACCAATTGTAAAGGATCTAGCTACTAGATATACTCGCTATACCAGAGATACTTAGAGATATCACGACACACAGACAAGATACACACACACACACACACACACACACACCGGACACACACACACACAGACACACACACGGACACAGCACACACACAGACACACAGACATGCACACACACACACACACACACACAACACACACACACACACAACACACACACGCACACACACACACACACACACACACACACACACACACACACACACACACACACACACACACACACACACACACACATTACACAAGATAGTAGTGCTAATAAGGGTGTGTGTGTGTGTGTGTCTGTTTGTTGAGTCTACATTATGAATACTTTTTTGTGGTGGGACTACGAAGTCGTGATAATAGCTCTGTGAAAGTGGGGTTGAGAAACTAATGTATTAGAACAATATTCGATTCCGAGCGGTATGTGCATATTGTTTTCGCCATCATGACAGACAAAAGTCGCTACGGTACGATTGGGCGTGATCAGATTGGTCTTTTATCTTCATTCGAGAGATATATAATCTCTCCAGCGGGTTCTGGGTCTGCCCCGGGGTCTCCTCCCAGTTGGACGTGCCCGGAAAACCTCCAAAGGGAGGCGCCCGGGGGGCATCCTAATCAGATGCCCGAACCACCTCAGCTGACTCCTTTCGATGCGGAGGAGCAGCGGCTCTACTCCGAGCTCCCTCCGGATGTCTGAGCTCCTCACCCTATCTCTAAGGCTGAGCCCAGCCACCCTGCGGAGGAAACTCATTTCGGCCGCTTGTATCCGCGATCTCATTCTTTCGGTCACTACCCAAAGCTCGTGACCATAGGTGAGGGTTGGAACGTAGATGGACCAGTAAATCGAAAGCTTCGCCTTCCGGCTCAGCTCCCTCTTCACCACAACGGACCGGTAGAGCGCCCACATTACTGCAGACGCTGCACCGATCCGTCTGTCCATCTCCCGCTCCATTTTGCCCTCACTCGTGAACAAGACCCCGAGATACTTGAACTCCTTCGCTTGAGGCAGCAACTCACTCCCAACCCGGAGGGAACACTCCACCGCTTTCCGGCAGAGAACCATGGCCTCAGACTTGGAGGTGCTGACTCTCATCCCGACCGCTTCACACTCGGCTGCAAACCGCCCCAGTGCATGCTGGAGGTCACGGTCTGATGTAGCCAACAGAACCTAACATCTTCAATTCGATGTTTTCAACTCAGGCTTCGCAGCATGTCACATATTATCACAACGCACAGTGGGTGGATGAGATTAAATTTAAGGGAAAAGGGACGTCTACAATATAACATAAGGGACTCACCTGCATTAACGTCTGGGAGAGGAAGACGAGGTGATGAGGGCCAGGTAAGTGTGTTTGTGGGGGGGGTTAGGACAAACAGAAATTAATCAGAGATTAATAGAGAACAAATACCCAGAAAGGAGAAGAACACATACTACAGAGCACCACCTTAAGGACATTAAAAACAAGACAACTGTTAATTACGATCATTATTTACAAATTTCACATACAAAGGTGGCATGAGAGGAATTAGCATTAGTGATATGCAATGATACAAAATCTCTAATGCTACACAAAATAGCACAAAAGTGTCTTGCTTCGACAATTTGACATAATTCGTGACACCTTTTACGAGAATACCACAAAAATTGCCTTCCTCTACAATTTGACGCCATTCGTTGATTTATCTTCTTCAACGAAAGACGACAAATTCCATTTCCCGTGGCCGTTTTTTTTATGGACCGACGGGAGCGTTGCTAGCCGAGGTTTCTGCCCCAGTGGGGGACGGTCCTATAAAGAGAAGGCCAAACCGAACCAAGGACACCTTGGGGAATATTGAGGGGAATATGTCTGAGTTGGAGGGGCTCCAACCTCGTATAGGACACCCAACACACCCACCCACAACCACCACCACCACCATCACCAACACCACCCACGGAGATAGACCCAGTGGCAGGCGTGTCTGTTGGCTGGCGTTAGCTCACAGATGGAACTTTGTCTCTGTGTGTACAAAACAACGAGACAGGGCGCCGTTGGTGTTGTTTCCCTCAACAACAACAACAGAAAAAACCCAAACATAAGATCTCTTTGGGGGGAAAGTGTGTGTGTGGGGTTTTTTTTGTACGTCTGCATTTGATCATTAGGCGCAAGGGAGGGCACGCACGCCTACATGAAACGGTTCTAATTATACGTCGGCAGCCATTTTTTGTTCTTTTTTGCGCTTTTTTGTGTGTTCTAGACAAAGGGATGAAAGGCAGCCAGAGTTACAAACAGACTGCACCAAAATAACTCCTGACTGACATGCCGTGGATGTATTTTTGAAAAGCCTATGTTGAAGAGACAAGTTATTTTAGAATCCAGACACACACACACACACACACACACACGGACAGTTCTTCTCTTATTCTACTCAATTATTTACTGGCATTCTAAGCAGGAGAATTCTTTAGTTTGCTCCCCGAGAAGAACCTCTTCATACTCAAGCAAACAAACGACACACATTAAAAAAATCCTCACTAACGGTGTGCACGCATCACATGACGCACACATCACATCGCGTACACCGCAATTCACCTTGCTTATAGTAATAATACGTAACAATGTTTCTTATTTATGGTACATTTACACAATGTTAGATGACCACTAAATGAATGTAATTAATGAATCAAACATGTGGTGGGTTAGTGTCTTATTCACAATGTGCGGTAGCGGCCGGTGTTGGTAGCGGGGGGAGGTAGTGTTGATTCATTACTCTATTAGGGTTCATGACAGCGATAAGGACCAGCGTGTTTCATAGTGATAGCTGACCTCCGCGTTTTGCCCATCACATCACACACACACACACACACACACACACACTGACGCATTCGTCTCGGAACATGTGAGTGTTAAAACCTCTCTACAGTACTGGGGATCTGAGATGTTAAAATGCTATTGGGACACATTTAATGTTCTAAATTAAATTAAATATCCTCTCTGACCAGATTTAAATGATCATACTTCTCTCTCTCTCTCTCTCTCTCTCTCTCTCTCTCTCTCTCTTCTCTCTCTCTCTTGTTTCCCTGTCTCTCTCTCTCCCTACTGCCAGGGTGAGGTCGGGGTAACAGTGAGCTTAAAATCGAATAAAGAATTCCTGAAACACCAATTCAATGGCAATTTCATTTTCCTCTTTCCTCCTCGCCTTGCTCTCATTTCAACTCTCACTGATCCTTTATATATATCGTTGAGTTATTGTATGAGTTCCATTTCATATCTACGTGATATTGGCCTACTTGGAGCAACTGAAAACACAACCGCCTTCTCCACAATGCATTGAACCTGAAAAGTAATCCTTTAAAAGTGAAATCTCTCTGTATAGCTCTCTCTCTTTTCTGTCTCTGTCTATCTCTGTCTCTTCTGTCTCTGTCTCTGTCTCTCTGTCTCTCTCTGTCTCTCTCTCTGTCTCTGTCTCTGTCTCTCTCTGTGTCTCTGTCTCTGTCTCTGTCTCTCTGTCTCTGTCTCTCTGTCTCTCTCTCTCTCTCTGTCTCTCTCTCTGTCTCTGTCTCTGTCTCTCTGTGTCTCCTCTCTCTGTGTCTCTGTCTCTCTCTGTGTCTCTGTCTTGTGTCTCTGTCTCTCTGTGGATGGATGGGTGGGAGTCATAGACAGAACGCAGGACGTTATATCGAATCTCCACGTCGACGTGTCTGGTAGAATCCTCTCGTCTTTAGACCTCGTGTCTTATACCACTTAATGCACTTGTCCAACCAGTACCCAATCAGCACTGCGCATTCGACTATCAGCGTCGACTACTGACACTCCACCCTTTTATGCTCTTAGAGCCTTGTTCTTTGGAGCCAAGGACAGTTTAAGTACTTATACGGCGTGTAGCCTGTACGTGAGCTATCCTTTTAGTCTGTATGCCTGCTAATACCTATTATGTCATTGTGCGGCATGCTGTGCTTCTAAAGAGCCGTACACACTAGCATGGCTCTTAGTCAGTCACACAACCCATCCCGAATAGGCACTATCTTTTGAGCACCGTATTTCTGAGAATGGCACGCAGCTCAGCAGCAGATATCCACTTACTTCATTCTTGTACTGCGTCTCAAGCATATAAAATGAGGCATTTCTATGACATATTGACTATGTACATCGATCGTCTTTTACTTCAAAGGCTGCCTAACATTCAGACCCATTCAAGGCATTTCTTCACTATCCGACGGCCTGAACGGTTCGGAACTCAATACCATGCTAGAGTCCGGTAACAATCACCCACACACCACTAGAGAGCGAGTTAGGTGTGCTTGCTCAGGTACCACTCTCTAACGACAGTTATGAGCGCGTATGTCCGACGTCAACCAATTGATTAGTGATGATCCTCTTCCGACACCCAACCAATCATTTCTCCCTCTTGCCGAGACCTCAACACCGACTCATGCAACTCTATCCCTCTCTTGACGTCTCTAGGTCGCTACACCCATTCTATGTTACGATGCTGCATCCCCTACCTCCCCGAACTAGTCTGCTTCACAGTACAAAAGAAGACCACAAAACTCACACAGAGCACATCTAAGCGCCATCGCCCATACGTTACGTCTATAATTAATGGTCGCATTTTTTCTTTCACTGGTCACCTCACATCCATCTCACCTCGAGTGTCAGTTCAAACTCTTCAGAGAACTCCGCTTTCGCATCGCGTGCTGTCAACTCCCTCTGCAGACTAACCACTCCTTCCTCCAAGAATACGTAGTATACCTCCTCGCCAGACGCAGGACAGCAGCAGACTAGTCGTCGTTGGGGCACAGCCTTAAGGAGTAGTGCAGACATCTCCATGACATAATCCCAGACATAGCTTATCCAAGCCAAATATCCTATTTGACTTAACAGCGAGATTTGCTCAGAACCCGCAACACTGCCAAAACATACTCTTATTCTCAATAGTTAAGTCTCTACTCTCCATTTCGTTACACCAATTACTCCATTATTTATAAACACCTGGTGAGCTCACACACTGTCTCAGTTTGAAAGCCAGGTCAGGCCTTGAGACGCACGGTCCCTTCTTAGGGCTCTTCACACTAGCCACCAGACTCACACCATACCCACAGTCAACAGAGCTACTACTCAGTCAACTACAATAAGATCACGCTTGCAATAGATAAGACAACATATATATACTAAAGACGGACGACATCATGCATCACTTGAACAGAGAAGAGCACAACCATAATATGCGAGATACTAATCACACGCACACACCAACACACACACACACTGACGACAGACACACACACACACACACACACACACACATACAACACACACACACACCAACACACACACACACACACACACACACACACACCAACACAAACACACACACAAACACACACACAAACACACACAACACACACACAACACACAACACACAATACGCTACACAGACAGAGACATTAAGACTTACAGTAAGCAATCCTTGCACTATCACGAATGTCTAGTTCACTTAGCTGCGATATGGTGTTGTTATGGGTCACTGGTATATGTTCGCGCCTTCGCTCGCTCACGCCATGCTATTGATTGTGAATAGCATATCAAACACACACACACACACACACACAACATCTTCTCTGTCTCTGTAGCTTCACTACCTTTCTCTTAACAGCACCAGACACAGACACACACACACGCACACACACACACACACACACACACACACTCACACACACACATACACACACACACACACACACACACACACACACACACACACACACACACACACACACACACACACACACACACAGACACACACACACAGACACACACACACACAACACAGTATATCCATGTGCATGCATGCTACTTCATGATCAATAGTTTGTTAACAGTCAAGATTTCATTTCAATTTGAGTCAAGTAATTGCACACACAGATACACACACACACACCCTCTCTCTGTCAGAACTCCTGTTTGTGGTGAAGGGTAGAAGTGCTGATTCTGGTCTAGACAGGAGGAGCAGTTCTGCCCTCAAGAAAGGAGGAAGGGCTGATGAAAGAGGAGGCAGATGGTGAAGGAGACTCAAAGAGGAAAAGGATTGGGTAGCAAGGAGGGAACTTGTGTTTTAGTTTCCCACAGGAGTCTGCCACAGTTTGCATCAAAATAATTGCTGAATCCCACCAGGAATGGCTCGGGAATGATGTGTGTGTACTCTATTACACTATTACTCTATTACACTATTATCTATAACTATACTGTTATCTATTACTATTATTTTCCCTTCATAGACTCCATTTTCCTTTTACATCTTCTCCTATGTGGATGGGCTCATACCGCCACCTTGTGACCAAACCCAGCAACTACAGCAGCAACGACAACCAAAAGAACTGGATTTAGAACTAACTAAATTAATCCAAGTGTGTGTTGTGTGCATTTTTTACCCCTCCAGATTTTATTTGACCAGCTCAGCGGTCCATCAAGCAGCAGCTCCACAGTTTTGTTAAAGAGTGAGTATCATCACTTCATCACTTCCTGTTCCAATCGGCAGCCTCCTAGTCACCTAGTGGGATGAACTTTGAACTTCCTTCAAAAGCATGATCCCTTCTCCTCTTCTCTCCTCTCTTCTCCTGTCCTCTCCTCCACTCCTCCCCCTCCTCTCCCCTCCTCTCCCATTTTCTCCTCCCTCTCCTCTACTCTCCTCCTCTCCTCCCCACTCCTCTCCTCTCCTCTCCTCCTCCTCCTCCTCCCCTTCCCTCCACTGATCTCCTCCTCCTCCTCCTCCCCTTTCCCTCCACTGATCTCCTCCTCCTCCTCCTCCTCCCTCCTCCTCCTCCTCCTCCTCCTCCAGGATGTCCGCAAGTTCAAGGAGACCAAGAAGCAGTTTGACCGGGTGCGGGAGGGACATGGAGGCTGGCCAGGTGAAGAACGCCCAAGCGCCCAGGAACAAGGTGCACGAGGCGGAGGAGGCCACGCAGTCTCTGGTCCTGAGTCGTAAGGCCTTCCGGCACCTGGCGCTGGACTACGTGTTGCAGGTGTGGCGGACTGTTAGCACATATTACACACTAGCAGTTGGGGGGTAAAGAAATGTGGGAATCCGGATTATTTTCTTCAGCAATACTGGCATCGTCAGGTTAACTCAATTTATTGCAATTTCTTTTTTAAAGGAGGCCACAAATGTCAATGTTATTGTAGTGGAGACAAAATAAGGGTACCGTCCTATAGAGGGCGCTATAGTGTAATTGCCAATAGTCAACTTGCATCAACTATGTTCTGTTCTGTTCTGTTCGCCACATTCATGAATACAATTACCTGGGCCTGTAAAAGCTGAGCCCAAATAAACTTCACAAAAACAAAAAATCATACAAAAAATATTTATATCATTGAATTAATATTTACAGAATCTGTGCCGATTCCCATCTGTTCTGTTTCTGTCTCCTCCTGTTTTTATTTGTTCTATAATATATTTAGTAAAACATACGCAAACGAGCAGACTGACGGAGACATTAAAGTCTAAGTTGAGACTGAAGTTTTCTGCTGCTACCTTAGTCTCCTAGGATTTACATTACACATGAAGAAAATAAAGCTTTATAAAAGTCTAGCCTTGTAAAGGAATTGCAGAAAAGGCTTCTCCCTTAACATTTCAATCAGAATACAAAATGGATTTATTTTTTTCCTCCATTCTCTCAGATCAACGTGCTTCAGGCCAAGAAGAAGTTTGAGATCCTGGACGCGGTACGCAACTTGAAATCATTTATTTGAAGCTTTAGTTTAGTTTGGCAACCCGAAAAAGTTGCAGCTGCTGAGTTAAACTATCCGCCTGAAGAGTTGGAGTCGGGCGTGCTGAATATTGGTGTCATATAAAAGGCAATGTGTTATTAGAAAGTGAATCTCATTCGTGCTTTATTTCTTTCTCTTTCTCTGTGTCCAGATGCTGTCCTTCATGCATGCCCAGTACACGCTGTTCCAGCAGGGCTACAACGTTCTGGACGAGATTGACCCCTACATGAAGAAACTGGCAGCACAGGTAGACGGACACACACACACACACACATGTGCACCTGCTCACTTCTTTTTTTACCTGTTGTTTTTTTCTCTATATGTATGCGCTGTCAACTTCCTGATATTGGTGACTGAGTGTGTTGTTGTTCTGCTGTGCTGTGCAGTTGGACCAACTGGTAATCGACTCGGCGATGGAGAAGAGAGACTTGGAACACAAACACGCACTCATCCAGCAGAGGGTGAGTCCTGCACACACTTAGATGCACACACACATACACACACACACACACACACACACACACACACACACACACACACACACACACACACACACACACACACACTCATACTCATACCATCTATAGTACTCTCTATCTATAGTCCAACCTAACCGATTCTACGAGCATTGTGTGAAATAGACACTAACCCACCACATGTTTGATTCATTAATTACATTCATTTAGTGGTCATCTAACATTGTGTAAATGTACCATAAATAAGAAACATTGTTACGTATTATTACTATAAGCAAGGTGAATTGCGGTGTACGCGATGTGATGTGTGCGTCATGTGATGCGTGCACACCGTTAGTGAGGATTTTTTTAATGTGTGTCGTTTGTTTGCTTGAGTATGAAGAGGTTCTTCTCGGGGAGCAAACTAAAGAATTCTCCTGCTTAGAATGCCAGTAAATAATTGAGTAGAATAAGAGAAGAACTGTCCGTGTGTGTGTGTGTGTGTGTGTGTGTCTGGATTCTAAAATAACTTGTCTCTTCAACATAGGCTTTTCAAAAATACATCCACGGCATGTCAGTCAGGAGTTATTTTGGTGCAGTCTGTTTGTAACTCTGGCTGCCTTTCATCCCTTTGTCTAGAACACACAAAAAAGCGCAAAAAAGAACAAAAAATGGCTGCCGACGTATAATTAGAACCGTTTCATGTAGGCGTGCGTGCCCTCCCTTGCGCCTAATGATCAAATGCAGACGTACAAAAAAAACCCCACACACACACTTTCCCCCCAAAGAGATCTTATGTTTGGGTTTTTTCTGTTGTTGTTGTTGAGGGAAACAACACCAACGGCGCCCTGTCTCGTTGTTTTGTACACACAGAGACAAAGTTCCATCTGTGAGCTAACGCCAGCCAACAGACACGCCTGCCACTGGGTCTATCTCCGTGGGTGGTGTTGGTGATGGTGGTGGTGGTGGTTGTGGGTGGGTGTGTTGGGTGTCCTATACGAGGTTGGAGCCCCTCCAACTCAGACATATTCCCCTCAATATTCCCCAAGGTGTCCTTGGTTCGGTTTGGCCTTCTCTTTATAGGACCGTCCCCCACTGGGGCAGAAACCTCGGCTAGCAACGCTCCCGTCGGTCCATAAAAAAAACGGCCACGGGAAATGGAATTTGTCGTCTTTCGTTGAAGAAGATAAATCAACGAATGGCGTCAAATTGTAGAGGAAGGCAATTTTTGTGGTATTCTCGTAAAAGGTGTCACGAATTATGTCAAATTGTCGAAGCAAGACACTTTTGTGCTATTTTGTGTAGCATTAGAGATTTTGTATCATTGCATATCACTAATGCTAATTCCTCTCATGCCACCTTTGTATGTGAAATTTGTAAATAATGATCGTAATTAACAGTTGTCTTGTTTTTAATGTCCTTAAGGTGGTGCTCTGTAGTATGTGTTCTTCTCCTTTCTGGGTATTTGTTCTCTATTAATCTCTGATTAATTTCTGTTTGTCCTAACCCCCCCCACAAACACACTTACCTGGCCCTCATCACCTCGTCTTCCTCTCCCAGACGTTAATGCAGGTGAGTCCCTTATGTTATATTGTAGACGTCCCTTTTCCCTTAAATTTAATCTCATCCACCCACTGTGCGTTGTGATAATATGTGACATGCTGCGAAGCCTGAGTTGAAAACATCGAATTGAAGATGTTAGGTTCTGTTGGCTACATCAGACCGTGACCTCCAGCATGCACTGGGGCGGTTTGCAGCCGAGTGTGAAGCGGTCGGGATGGAACGTGCCTGTTGTCTGTCATTGGCAAAACAAAGCTAGCTGGACGATGTTATCATTGTTTTCACCTTTGCAGGTTTTCACTTTGTCCACACAAAAGTTACGATGACTTCCACCAACTTGAACATCTAAAGAACCCTTATTACCACACTACCTCTGTTCACTAGTGTGTGTGTGTGTGTGTGTGTGTGTGTGTGTGTGTGTGTGGTGTGTGTGTGTGTGTGTGTGTGTGTGTGTGTGTGTGGGTGTGTGTGTGTGTGTGTGTGTGTGTGTGTGTGTGTGTGTGTGTGTGTGTGTGTGTGTGTGTGTGTGTGTGCGCGAGGTGGTGTGTGTGGTGGTGGTGTGTTTACTTGGTGTGGTGGATCGGAGTGAGTTATTGTCCCATCTGAAGTGAATAGTTTTATGGTGTTCACATTGTCTGGCCGCCATCAGCTGCTGGCAGCGATCAATAGGCCGTCTGGAGCCCTACCGCCATACCGCTCTCAATGTGTCTTTTGTTTGTACTCTGTCTGCTTTGACATTGTTTATAGCGCTTGTACTTCAGAATGCATCGAGCACACAGGAGAGTTGTCATAGTACTGTAACATCCTCACGCAACGGGAAGCAATTAATCTTAAAACTTGGTAGCAATGTCTCCCCATAATGACAATCAGTCACTACCGTACCAACATGGTAACAACTAGCATTCCGATGCTATTCCTGTGCTCCCAAAATGGCAACGTTCATGATGCCGTGATGTTCCTTCAACTTTATATCTTTCATGAGCCACACACAAATTTTCATACGTGTGTTTCTACAGTCTTTGTCTACCCGCTGTTGATTTGAAACATTTACAGACAATTTGTAACTGTTTACTACCACTGGCCAAGTTTGTGTTTGTCAATTACAAGCTTACAGATCCCTGCCTCCAGCTACATGATTGGTTGAAGAAAAAAGAATTAAGAGTGTAAGAAAGTGGTGCTCATCTGCCCTCAGACTCAAGATAATAGTCTAAAATCTGACTTTAGATTGGAAATGGGCTTGTGACCCAGGGCCAGTGGGACTGTCATGTTGGTTCTCTTTATATACTGAGTTCAGGCAGGCTGGTATATACACATCAATAGTTCTTCATTTTGTCTGGGTGTGATTTTCTATGTTTTTCCACTTTATGGCAGGGTTGTAAAGAAAAGCATGGAGGCTACAAGGGACACACAGTTCCCCTTTTAGAGCACACACACACCCACACACACACACACACACACACACACACACACACACACACACACACACACACACACACACACACACACACACACACACACACACACACACACACACACACACACACACAGACACACACACACACACACACACTCACACACACATACATGCACATGTGTGTGCACAGGCACGCAAACACACACACACACATATTAGCGTGGGAATGGGGTGCTGCCGGTTTCCATTCATTTGCTTTTCAAAATCTGCGCACACGTACCTCACACAACAAAACAATGACTTCATACTTTTAGTGCCCCCCCCTACTTAAAACATCTTCCCACACGCCTGCTTGCACACACACACACACACACACAGTTGCACACACACACACACACACACACACACACACACACACACACACCAACTACACACACACACACACACACACACACACACACACACACACACACACACACACCACACACACACACACACACACACAGCCACATCTACAAGCACACCCATTTACTTCCCTTTTTACCTCAATCTCTTTCCTCTTTGAACTCGCTCCTCTGTAACATCTCCTTTGACCAAAGGCTTTGCAGAGTTTATTCGTTTCATCTACAAATCTAAAGCAAAGCAGACTCACAGATTTGATATCAGGAAAACAAGCACTCATCGAGACAGAAGGACTGGTTGGTATGCTCAAGATTCAAGATTCAAGAAGTCTAATCGTCACATACACATCCAGGACGTGCAGTGAAATTAAGATAGAACTTTATTAAAAAGTGGCGATGCCCAGCGGAGTGCAACAGAACAATACAAATATCACAAATTGGGGGGATCAGAATCAGAATATCCACACTGTTTACAGTATTTACAGCAGAAAGGAGCAGCTTTAAAACAGCCACCCTTAGAGCCTCGCCGTGGGAACAGTTTGTCTGGTTTTCAAGTCAGTGCGTGGCGCCAGGTGTCCGTAGGTGAGGAACACTAGGAGAGGTTGGCCGAGCTTCAACAGATCTGGCTGTGTTGTCGGTGCCAGCACCCCCACCCTCGCCCCCACCCTCGCCCCCACCCTACCCTCACCCCACCCTCATCGCATTGAAAGGAAAAGGGGTGATGGTGATTCATGTGTGAATACAAATATGAAGAATTTGCTCAATTTATAACTTTTAGATTTTCTTCCAGGAAAAGATAGAAGATAGAAGATATACTGCTATGTGTTTCCTTTTCTTTTCCAAAAGAATGATTTATTAACCAGAAGATGTTTGTACGCGTGTATAGTGGAACAGACTTTTCACCCTCCAGATAAGGTTCAGCATCTTTCAGCATCTTTCTTCCCCTCTCTTTGCCTAATTTGGTTCGGAATAGAGTTTTTGGGGGAAAAGTTTGCCCCAAAGCGAAAAACTTCACTCCGCAAGCTCTAAAGAAATATATCTGAGGGAATAAAATAAATAAACTAAAAGAATCAAGAGACATCGTGGCCATGAGGAATTTTCCGGAACTTGAGTGAACACAGAAGATTACATCTAAACTCTTTGAAATGCAAACCATTTTCGTTGCCCCCCATATTTAGTATGCAAATGTTGTGGGAGAGAGACACTGTGATTATGAATTATACATTCTTCATTCCCTCGCAATGTTCCTCCTAATTAGGGAGCACGCCGTCTGGGATTAGTTTTCAGATTAAAGGTGGACTGGAACAACCTCAGAGAACCATGCTGGAATATGAGAGTCAGCACCTCCAAGTCTGAGGCCATGGTTCTCTGCCGGAAAGCGGTGGAGTGTTCCCTCCGGGTTGGGAGTGAGTTGCTGCCTCAAGCGAAGGAGTTCAAGTATCTCGGGGTCTTGTTCACGAGTGAGGGCAAAATGGAGCGGGAGATGGACAGACGGATCGGTGCAGCGTCTGCAGTGATGCGGGCGCTGTACCGGTCCGTTGTGGTGAAGAGGGAGCTGAGCCGGAAGGCGAAGCTTTCGATTTACTGGTCCATCTACGTTCCAACCCTCACCTATGGTCACGAGCTTTGGGTAGTGACCGAAAGAATGAGATTGCGGATACAAGCGGCCGAAATGAGTTTCCTCCGCAGGGTGGCTGGGCTCAGCCTTAGAGATAGGGTGAGGAGCTCAGACATCCGGAGGAAGCTCGGATAGAGCCGCTGCTCCTCCGCATCGAAAGGAGTCAGCTGAGGTGGTTCGGGCATCTGATTAGGATGCCCCCCGGCCTCCCCTTAGAGGTTTTCCGGGCACGTCCAACTGTGTATTACCGTTGTGGGATCAGGCCCTGCCCTGGTACACTGAATGGTAGAATCTTAGCATCAGTAACGTGCCTGTTGTCTGTCATTGGCAAAACAAAGCTAGCTGGACGATGTTATCATTGTTTTCACCTTTGCAGGTTTTCACTTTGTCCACACAAAAGTTACGATGACTTCCACCAACTTGAACATCTAAAGAACCCTTATTACCACACTACCTCTGTTCACTAGTGTGTGTGTGTGTGTGTGGTGTGTGTGTGTGTGTGTGTGGTGTGTGTGTGTGGTTGTGGTGTGTGTGTGTTGTGTGTGGTGTGTGTGTTGGTGTGTGTGTGTGTGTGTGTGTGTGTGTGTGTGTGTGTGTGTGTGTGTTGTGCATGGTGTGTGTGTGTGTGTGGTGTGTTTACTTGGTGTGGTGGATCGGAGTGAGTTATTGTCCCATCTGAAGTGAATAGTTTTATGGTGTTCACATTGTCTGGCCGCCATCAGCTGCTGGCAGCGATCAATAGGCCGTCTGGAGCCCTACCGCCATACCGCTCTCAATGTGTCTTTTGTTTGTACTCTGTCTGCTTTGACATTGTTTATAGCGCTTGTACTTCAGAATGCATCGAGCACACAGGAGAGTTGTCATAGTACTGTAACATCCTCACGCAACGGGAAGCAATTAATCTTAAAACTTGGTAGCAATGTCTCCCCATAATGACAATCAGTCACTACCGTACCAACATGGTAACAACTAGCATTCCGATGCTATTCCTGTGCTCCCAAAATGGCAACGTTCATGATGCCGTGATGTTCCTTCAACTTTATATCTTTCACCACACACACACACACACACACACACACACACATCTACACACACACACACACACACACACACATCACACACACACACACACACACACACACACACACACACACATTCACACACACACACATCACACACACACACACACACACACACACACACACACACACAACAAGACACACACACACTCACACACACACAGAACACACACACAGCACACACACACACACACACACAACACACACACACACACCATCTGAGCCACACACAAATTTTCATACGTGTGTTTCTACAGTCTTTGTCTACCCGCTGTTGATTTGAAACATTTACAGACAATTTGTAACTGTTTACTACCACTGGCCAAGTTTGTGTTTGTCAATTACAAGCTTACAGATCCCTGCCTCCAGCTACATGATTGGTTGAAGAAAAAAGAATTAAGAGTGTAAGAAAGTGGTGCTCATCTGCCCTCAGACTCAAGATAATAGTCTAAAATCTGACTTTAGATTGGAAATGGGCTTGTGACCCAGGGCCAGTGGGACTGTCATGTTGGTTCTCTTTATATACTGAGTTCAGGCAGGCTGGTATATACACATCAATAGTTCTTCATTTTGTCTGGGTGTGATTTTCTATGTTTTTCCACTTTATGGCAGGGTTGTAAAGAAAAGCATGGAGGCTACAAGGGACACACAGTTCCCCTTTTAGATGCACGCACACACACACACACACACCACACACACACACACACCACACACACACACACACACACACACAACACACACACACACACAACACACACACACACACACACACACACACACACACACACACACACACACACACACACTCGTACACACACATACATGCACATGTGTGTGCACAGGCACGCAAACACACACACACACATATTAGCGTGGGAATGGGGTGCTGCCGGTTTCCATTCATTTGCTTTTCAAAATCTGCGCACACGTACCTCACACAACAAAACAATGACTTCATACTTTTAGTGCCCCCCCCTACTTAAAACATCTTCCCACACGCCTGCTTGCACACACACACACACACACACACACACACACACACACACACACACACACACACAAACCCACACACACACACACACACACACACACACACACACACACACACACACACACACACACAGCCACACACAAGCACACCCATTTACTTCCCTTTTTACCTCAATCTCTTTCCTCTTTGAACTCGCTCCTCCTGTAACATCCTTTGACCAAAGGCTTTGCAGACCATGCCTACACACACACACACACACACACACACACACACACACACACACACACACACACACACACACACACACACACAGCCACATACAAGCACACCCATTTACTTCCCTTTTTACCTCAATCTCTTTCCTCTTTGAACTCGCTCCTCTGTAACATCTCCTTTGACCAAAGGCTTTGCAGAGTTTATTCGTTTCATCTACAAATCTAAAGCAAAGCAGACTCACAGATTTGATATCAGGAAAACAAGCACTCATCGAGACAGAAGGACTGGTTGGTATGCTCAAGATTCAAGATTCAAGAAGTCTAATCGTCACATACACATCCAGGACGTGCAGTGAAATTAAGATAGAACTTTATTAAAAAGTGGCGATGCCCAGCGGAGTGCAACAGAACAATACAAATATCACAAATTGGGGGGATCAGAATCAGAATATCCACACTGTTTACAGTATTTACAGCAGAAAGGAGCAGCTTTAAAACAGCCACCCTTAGAGCCTCGCCGTGGGAACAGTTTGTCTGGTTTTCAAGTCAGTGCGTGGCGCCAGGTGTCCGTAGGTGAGGAACACTAGGAGAGGTTGGCCGAGCTTCAACAGATCTGGCTGTGTTGTCGGTGCCAGCACCCCCACCCTCGCCCCCACCCTCGCCCCCACCCTACCCTCACCCCACCCTCATCGCATTGAAAGGAAAAGGGGTGATGGTGATTCATGTGTGAATACAAATATGAAGAATTTGCTCAATTTATAACTTTTAGATTTTCTTCCAGGAAAAGATAGAAGATAGAAGATATACTGCTATGTGTTTCCTTTTCTTTTCCAAAAGAATGATTTATTAACCAGAAGATGTTTGTACGCGTGTATAGTGGAACAGACTTTTCACCCTCCAGATAAGGTTCAGCATCTTTCAGCATCTTTCTTCCCCTCTCTTTGCCTAATTTGGTTCGGAATAGAGTTTTTGGGGGAAAAGTTTGCCCCAAAGCGAAAAACTTCACTCCGCAAGCTCTAAAGAAATATATCTGAGGGAATAAAATAAATAAACTAAAAGAATCAAGAGACATCGTGGCCATGAGGAATTTTCCGGAACTTGAGTGAACACAGAAGATTACATCTAAACTCTTTGAAATGCAAACCATTTTCGTTGCCCCCCATATTTAGTATGCAAATGTTGTGGGAGAGAGACACTGTGATTATGAATTATACATTCTTCATTCCCTCGCAATGTTCCTCCTAATTAGGGAGCACGCCGTCTGGGATTAGTTTTCAGATTAAAGGTGGACTGGAACAACCTCAGAGAACCATGCTGGAATACGGTATGAAGAGGTTCGCAATAATTCTCATGTGGTTTTGCTGAAAAGCCGTACTTTATTAGTTGTGTCGTGTGAACCCAAGCAACCCAACTGTTTTTAACATTGATACTCGTTATCAATGTTAAAGGCAGTTGGGTTGCTTGGAAACCTTTTTTGAATTTTGTATTCTTTTAACTCATCATCAACGGTCAAGAAGCAAAAAAAAACAGCAGAGGAAAAAACATGGTGATTTTGTCTTGTTTCCAATTCAGTTTTATTTCGTAAAATTATTTCTAGTAGCATATCACTGATTTAACTTCCCTCTCTTTTCTCACTTTCTCTCTCTCTATTCCTCTCTCTCACTCGCTCTCTCTGTTTCTGTCTCTCTATTCTTCTAAGGCATTCTTCTTTTTGTGTCTCGGAATTGTGGCTCCCTTGAGGATGGCTGCTCTCTCTCTCCCCCCACCCTCCCCTCCTCTGCTGTGGTGGCATGTGGTGGTGGTGGTGGTGGTGGGCTCTGTGGCTGTAGGGCCTCCTTACTGACAGGGGAGGGGAACGGAAAGAGAAAAGATCAGACAAAATCAGGTTGTTTGTTGAAGCCCCGGGGGGGGGGGGGGGAGTGCATGGCGTGGTGCTGTCATGGTGGTGGGTGGAAAATATGAAAAAAAATAAAATAAATAGAAAAAATAAAGTCTCTTCGTATGGCTTAGATTTCAGAAGAGGCAAAGTCTCAAACTTGTATTTTACACGGTTTTCTGTTTATCTTTGGTGTGACTGAGGATTGTTTTTGTCAGATGTGACAAAGTTGAGGTGAATAGAAGAATATACCCTTGATATGAAATAAGTGAAAGTAGTAGTAGCAAAATAACAGTGTATAAAACTATATTCTGTCAAGCTTAGTCGTGATTTAAGGTTTGAAGAGGAGGGGGGTGTTCGGTGTGTTAAGGGAGCAATAACGTTGGCTTGATTAAACAAGAAAGGTTTGTGGAGCTGCAGGACAGATGGAAAGCTGACTCCTCCAGAATGGGGGGGGGGGGGACCCGGGAGTGGTGCTCGGGGGCCGGGGCAGAGAGAGGGGGGAGGGGGGTCCTAAATCGCTGGGGGTTGGCTGACCTGTGTGTCGTCTATCTTTTCAGTGGTTTCTCAAAAGTGGTCCGCGACCCATAGCGAGGGGGTCCACAAAATAATTTGCTATAAATTATAAAACTGTGCTGTATCAATGTGTTTCTGTTTATTACTATGAAACAGGTCTGAAGTATTTAGGTTGAAAAGTTTTAGAATACAAATAGTATGCTTAATCAGTGTTACGATTCTAAGATAAGATGAGATAAGATAAGATAGAACTTTATTCATCCCGAAGGAAATTCTTTTGCCAGGTTGCATAAGCAATACAGTAAAACAATAGAGAAATAAACAGAGTAATAAAAATAAACTAGAAATAAAAATAAACTAACAGATGTACAAATGTACAGTCCTAGTAGAATAAAAAATATAGGTGAAATATAAAATGATATAGGCAAGATAATTATTGAGTCTGCGATTTGGCATAATTGAAGTGTAATACAACTGTGATGATAATAATAATAATAATACTATTATGAGGGGGTGTTGGAAAATGGTCTCCCCTGTAAGTGAGAGAAGCGCTGGTATAATATAGCGACACCTCGACGGCAGTGGGGGGCGTCCAGCAGCGTGTGAGACTGCTGGGTGACGAGGAGGCGCGGAGGCCGCCAGGTCACCCGGGGCGCGGAGACCGACAGCTGTATGATAATGAGTCCTCTGCGCATGCGCGAGTCGTCACGCTGGCAAGCTGCACATGACGGCGCGAATGCGAGAGAGAGAGAGAGAGAGAGAGAGACTCTCTCTCTCTCTCTCTCTCTCTCTCTCTCTCTCTCTCTCTCTCTCTTAAACCGCTCTCCGCAACGCACAACTGTGGACCACTTTATTTTATTTTATTTTACGCAAGCAATGTATTGATCTATGTAATTGTAGTCAAGTGTCACCGGGACCATTTCACTATTTCAAGAATGCTGCTGGATCCCACGTTCGTCAAGATGAAGATATTTGAAAGGCTTCACTATACACTGGTGAGGAGCGTTGATTGATGATTATTTATTGATGACGTGTTGATTGGTGGATGGTTTTTGTTGGAAGTATTTCCCAACTCCAGGTGACCTGCCGAGGTGTGAGACAGGCTGTCATCACCCCTGCAGGGTCTGATAATACACACGTAATTGTATTATCATTGCAATAACATGTTGACATTTACACAATGTTAACACAAAATACCCTCAGAAATCACTTCTTTTTTTTTTGCAATAACATGTTGACATTTACACAATGTTAACACAAAATACCCTCAGAAATCACTTTTTTTTTTATTGTAGGTTGTTGGTAATGATAGCTATAATGATCGGTGTATTGATTGAGTGTGTGTGTGTGTGTGTGTGTGTGTGTGTGTGCGTGTGCGTGTGTGCATACGTGTGTATACGTGTGTGTATACCTCTATGTGTGTGGTTGGTTGACCATATGGTTCGGGCAACTTTTTTTTGCTCTGAAATATAATACTTTCATGGTGAGAGTGAAATATAAGCCTCATAGCTGACATTTAAAATCAATGCCTTTTCAGTTGTTTTTCTCCACTGGGCAGGTGGTGTGCGTCAAGTCACTTTCAATAGCGCATTCCTTTTGAGCACAAAAGTGTTAAGAAAACAATGAACCCAGGCTCTCAGGTACAGGCTGGGGACACCCTGCTGGGCCTGGAGTCATTGAGCAAATGGCTGGTAGGACAGCCAACAGACCTAAGCTTGTTTGAGGTTGAGTGACACTGATGGTAATGTCGTTCTGTAGTATAGCAGTACACATACACACACATAAACCTTTATAGGAACAACAGATGTGCACAACACAAATACATTTTGATTGCAGCAGCATTGTCACTTTATTGAAGTTCTAATGACATCAGTTTGTTTGTTTTTGTTAGTTTTAGTGCAGTTTGTACTTAACCTTTCCCCTCATATTGACACATTGACCTGGATAGCTTCATGACAGTACCAGGGTTCTTTCAAATACGTAAATACGGTGACTTATGGCGTCAACGCGTGATTCACTGTGTCTGCGCGTCTGGGTCAGAGCAGTTCAACTGGAGGATTCGTCTGAGGTTTCGCACGACTCGATGACTCCATGTTGTTTTGACCAGAGACAATACACAGAAAAACGAGTTCTACGCTAACTGCTGTATCTTTGTGTGTTGCCCGTGTGTGTGTCCCCCAGGACTTCTCCTACGACGACACAAAGGTAGAGTTCAACGTGGACGCTCCTAATGGCGTGGTCATGGAAGGCTACCTGTTCAAGAGGGCCAGCAACGCCTTCAAGACCTGGAATAGGTGAGACGGAGATGGAGTGGAGAGGGTCTCAAGCCTCAGATCCATTTTATATTCAATTCTAGAATAACGGCTAGAATCACGTGTATTTGAATAATTTATTATAAGCTTAATTAAATTGAAATAATATGTTAAAGCTGTCAAATAAGGAAATGGAAGCAGGTAAAAGCTAATAAAACAACTGCCCTGACCCATTAATACATTAATTGATTTATTAAAAGCAGAAACTGAAAATAATGGTAACTATGGTTAACTGGTTTGTTCTGCCCATTACATTTTAGTTCCCGAAAACATAAGGAAACACACTGGTTATTACCCCCTAGAAGACAAAGACTGACACGATTCATGTCATATTTCAGGAGTACTCTTTTAATAATCATCACTTCCTCCTTTTTTACAGCCAATGTTTTCCTCTTTTACTCAACTTCTTTCCTCCTTCCTCTCCAGACGATGGTTTTCCATTCAGAACAGCCAACTGGTTTACCAAAAGAAACTCAAGGTACCTTTAGTTAGCTCGGTTAGCATTTGGACCTGACCCGTAAATGCTCAGTCTCTTCTTCTTCTTCTTCTTCTTCTTCTTCTTCTTCTTCTTCTTCTTCTTCTTCTTCTTCTTGTAGTGCTATACACTACAGTGTTAGCGGCAGCAGTGTTAACCTTACCCTCCTGTGTTCAGGACTCTCTGACGGTGGTGGTGGAGGACCTGAGGTTATGCTCCGTCAAGCCCAGCGAGGACAATGAGCGACGGTTCTGCTTCGAGGTGGTTTCACCCACAAAGTGAGTCCTACATGTCGTACGGCCTGCGTGGTTCATACCATGGGCGTAGAATTTAGTGGGGAAACTAAATTTCCCCGGTTCTGATGGGGGAGGGGGGGGGGGGTGCTCCGAATTAACGGAGCACCCCCCCCCCCCCCATCAGAACCGCGAATTAACGGAGCACTCCCCCCCCATCAGAACCGCGAATTAACGGAGCAACCCCCCCCCCCATCAGAACAGCAAATTAACGGAGCCCCCCCCCCCATCAGAACAGCAAATTAACGGAGCCCCCCCCAGAGACGATGACTTGGAGCGCCTCACGGTAGCGTAATTGCGCATCCTTGGCGCAATATCTGTGATGTCCCCACCAATGTGCAAAACAAAAATACGCTCTTGGTTCATACACACACACACACACACCCCAGTGGGCACTGTATACGCTCTGTATCTTTACACACACTTTTTGTGTTTGTAGATATATATTTTGTAAAAACTTTTTTATGGAATTTTTATTTAAAATATTATCTTTTTTTATTCTTATTACTCTCCTGTACTCCTAATGTGATGTCCAAATTTGCTCCCGGATTCATATGATAAATTGTACAGGTTTTTTATGATTAATCTGCTTGTGGGCTTTATGACATTTAGCACA
>PIJE02000117.1:536428-572239 GCA_002895965.2 Coryphaenoides rupestris
ACCAGTCAGAGACGAAGAGACAATTTTTTTACTGTGTTACAAATGCAAAACAGAGCACACATCTCCCCATCTCTTCCTCTCACACACACCAAAAATATTTGTAGCCACTGCCAGGGCAATAACATTTTCATAGTCTTATCTAGTTAATTCGGGGGTGCTCCGAATTAACGGAGCACCCCCCCCCCCCCATCAGAACCGCGAATTAACGGAGCACCCCCCCCATCAGAACCGCGAATTAACGGAGCACCCCCCCCCCCATCAGAACCGCAAATTAACGGAGCCCCCCCCCCCATCAGAACGCAAATTAACGGAGCCCCCCCCAGAGACGATGACTTGGAGCGCCTCACGGTAGCGTAATTGCGCATCCTTGGCGCAATATCTGTGATGTCCCCACCAATGTGCAAAACAAAAATACGCTCTTGGTTCATACACACACACACACACACCCCAGTGGGCACTTATACGCACACACACACACACACACACACAACACACACACACACAATGAACTGAAGTTACCTCCCATCTGTAATGAATCTGTCATCTGTCATTAGCCTTGGAACATATACAAC
The DNA here is from genome assembly GCA_002895965.2 of Coryphaenoides rupestris. Classification (NCBI taxonomy): domain Eukaryota; kingdom Metazoa; phylum Chordata; class Actinopteri; order Gadiformes; family Macrouridae; genus Coryphaenoides; species Coryphaenoides rupestris. Next base: position 537,001 of record PIJE02000117.1, read on the forward strand.
ATTATATTCTGAAGGAATTTGTTTCTCTGCCAGAGAAGTGAGAAGTATTGCACTGCACGCAACTGTGACAGGCAAGATTAATTCTCAAAACCAATCAGTGAGAGATGTCCTGATGCCCAGAATATAACCCAGGAGCCATCTACAATCAGTCAAACAAATCTGTGCAGTCAACTCAAAACAGATATTCTCACAAAGCACTTAATAACAGCTGACAGAGGCAGCTGGAGCATTTCCAACAAATTACACTGAATTAGTAGCTCTTAAATCTTAGTTTCAGCACCTTTTAATTGAGGGAAGGTATTAAATGTATATACATTCAGTGAACAGTATAGCATCTTTAACTGGAATCTGATGTAAATGTACTGGGAGAGCAGCATCAGTGCTAGTGGACCCAGTTTGTCCTCTTCTCTGTCTGAACCTCCTCCTCTCCTGACACACAGCGCCTGGACCGCACCGCCTCCCCGTCCACCAGCAGCATCGACTCGGCCAGCGAGCCCAGGGAGGGACGCGGCGGGGAGCCTCGGCCGGGCGAGCGGGGGATGCGTGGCGGCGGAGGAGGGGAGAGCCTCCTGCAGCGGCTCCAGAGTCTGCCCGGCAACGAGCTGTGCTCCGACTGCAGCCAGGCGGCTCCCTGCTGGGCCTCCATCAACCTGGGGGTGCTGCTGTGCATCGAGTGCTCCGGGATCCACCGGTGAGCATCACACCCCCCACCCGGCTGTTATGCTGTATAATGTCCTGCTGTTATTCTATTGTGTCACATAAGATAAGATCAGGTGTGCACTTTATTCATCCCAGACATTGTTGTATAGTATTTTGTTGTGTTGTGTTGTGTTGTGTTGTGTTATTGTTTTGTATTGCTTCCTCCGTTGTGGGGTTCGGGGGGTCGGGGGCAGACAGGCGAGTGTAAAATGGCCAGGTGGCACCGCGCAGCAGGTGAGCATGTAAACATGTTTTGGACACCCGATCACGGCTCGGGCCACTTGGCACCGCTCATCAGATTGCATTCTGTCTCGCTGAGCGTGCCTTCAAACGGGAGGGACATCGAGACCGAGAGAGAGAGAGAGAGAGAGAGAGAGAGAGAGCACGAGAGAGAGAGAGAGAGAGAGAGAGAGAGAGAGAGAGAGAGAGAGAGAGAGAGAGAGAGAGAGAGAGAGAGAGAGAGAGAGAGAGAGAGAGAGAGAGAGAGAGAGAGAGAGAGAGAGAGAGAGAGAGAGAGAGAGAGAGAGAGAGAGAGAGAGAGAGAGAGAGAGCACGAGAGAGAGAGAGAGCACAAGAGAGAGCGAGAGATATGAGGGGCGAACAGCAGATGGTCAGCCCAGGCGGGAACTGACAGGTGCACCAATTGGTGCACACCTGTGGCCATTAGGATCCTGGCCAGTGTGAAATGGCGAGGATGGTAATCGAGAGGTGAGTGGGAGCAGAGCGTGGCTGATGCTAATCTATTCTAGAGGTGAGTGAGAGGAGATCGGGTGGGGTGTAGTCTAGTGTTTATGTCACTGCTACGCTACCCTGAGTGGGAACACGGTGGTGGTGTAGGAAGTGTTTACACGGGGTGGCCGTTCCCACGTTCATACCATACCGGTCTGTGGGAAAGTCAGCTGATCTGGGGTTTGATGGAGGAAGACTCACAGAGACCAGGGGTCTGTATTAGAGGGCTGCATTGGGATTGGGTCCCACCGGGTCCCGCGGGACCCAACGCAAATCTCGCGGGAGCGGGCGGTTTGAACTTTGCTGCGGGCGGGAACGGGCGGCTAAAAAAACCACTGCGGGATCGGGATAGTCTAGGCTAGCCGACAATGGAGATCACTGTTAATTAATTACGTAGGGCTTTGACGAAATAGAAGCGCTTTCCCTAACAGCGCGTCAAAATACATGCAGGCCAGGGAAACGAAACAAACAACCCCATGAATCTCTTTATTAATAGCCTATAAAATTACGTGTTTTCTCCTGCGGGACGGGAGAAGACACAAAATCAATGCATCTCTATTATTGTGCGGGCAGAAATTCTCAGAGTTTTGCGGTCGCGGGCGGGAGTGGACATACACACTGCGGGAGCGGGCGGGAGTGTAACACGCACCCTGCGGTCGCGGGCGGTAATGGTCAGAAATTCAGTGGGAGTGGGCGGGAGCGGGATGAAGAAAACAGTCCCGCGCAGGGCTCTAGTCTGTATCTCATTATCTGGTCAGAGGTGATGATGCATCAAGAATACATTTTAAGTCTTAAAATATCTCTTCAAAATACTTCAACACTTTTCTAAATATGTTCATCTATAATGCATGCTTGACAGGACTGTGGCGGTGTGTTGCCTAAGCACATCAAGAGAAAATAATGAATCGAATGAATGTCTGATTTGTGCAAAGGAGTAATTTTTTACAATGCCGTGTGCCTTCCAGGAGCCTGGGGGTCCACTGCTCCAAGGTGCGCTCACTAACACTGGACTCCTGGGAGCCGGAGCTGCTGAAGGTCGGACGTCCCGTGCTTCTCTCACATTTTTATGCAATACTTGATCTCAGTGTCATGAGTTACTATGTCTACGTCCTGCTTACATTCTTCATTCCTCTCTCTCCCCCCACTTTTTTTTCCTCAATGTTCCCTGTGGCTGTCTCTCGTCCCCCACCCCCCCGCTACTGTAGTTGATGTGTGAGCTGGGCAACACTGTGATCAACCACATCTATGAGGGCAGCTGTGAGACGCTAGGGGCCAAGAAGCCAGGGCCCACCAGTCCAAGGTGAGCCTGGGGAGACAGGGACATTACTATGGATCTTAGCTTTGTTCAACTGTCTCTAAATATTTTAAATAAAATAAGTAGGCCTACAGATATTGTAGTTGTAGTTTGTTTGTTGTTTTTTTATTTGTACCTGCGTGTTGTTGTGTTGTATTTATATTTTTTGTTTTATTGTGCGCTGCTGTTACAACATAATATCCACTCGCAGATGACTACGGTCCCCCATCTAATCATACTAAGTGATGGTGACCTCTAACCCTCTAACCCCTAACCCTCTGACCTCTAACCCTCTGACCTCTCCTCCACGTCGTCTAGGCAAGAGAAGGAGGCCTGGATCAAGGCCAAGTACGTGGAGCGGCGCTTCCTGAAGAAGATGAGCAGCAGCGAGGCGCTGGTGGAGGGCGAGAGGAAGTCCCGACCCTGGACGGTGAAGAAGAGCCAGCAGCACCGCAGCTCCCTGCGGGCACCCAACAAGGCCCGCAGGAAGTACCACCGCTACGACCCCAGTGGCCCCTCGCCCGCCAACCTCTCCGCAGGTGGGAGCTGGCTCCCAGCTGTTACACTACTAGTACACGCATAAACATGCATATTGAACGATGGCGTATGGTTAACTAAAGTGTAGTAGTGACCAGCCTAGTTTGTGCTGAGGCCTTTACGAGACCACCTGCATCGCCCCCTGACCTTTAACCCCGTGTTCCCCAGCAGCAGCGGCGGCCGCAGCAGCAAAGTTCCGCCGGGACTCCTTGTTCTGTCCAGACGAGCTGGACTCACTGTTCTCCTACTTCGACACCGGCTCCGGCCCTCGCAGTGAGTTACACGTTCCTCTTGCTTACATACAGTAGATATGTACCAATGCACTGACAACATTGGAACTACCCCCTAGTAGTTACATTTACGGCATTAGGCAGACGCTTTGATGCAAAGCGACTTACAAAGAGCACATTTCTTGAAAGAGACAACAATTATATCGCTGTGGTGCATAAAGACAAGAATAGAGCAGGTTTCAAGCCTTCATAATTGCATAATTGGATAATTGCAATAAAACGAGTTTCATAATTGCTAGCTTGCCTGCATAATATCTGGGATAAGAGCAGAAGTGCCATTCTGAGTGCATTACCAACATCTAAGAACATACAATATGCTAAACAAGTACTGTTAATAATGCCAAGATGTACAAACACGCAAGTTAGTGCTAGGGTCAGGAGAGGGAAGGGGCGGGGGGGTATGCAGAGTCCGGGTGAACTCTGAACAGGTGGGTCTTGAGTCTCTTGGTGAGCGATGCATCCTGACGTCAGCTGGGCGCTCATTCCACCATTGCGGTGCCAGAACAGAGAAGAGTTGGGACTTGGCAGAGTGATGTTTGCCTGTTCTTAGTGAAGGTGGTACCAGCCGTCCAGCCGAAGTTGTTGAGCGGAGCTCTCAAACTGGGCCGTGACTGGGGTCTTACTAATGACTAGTAGTTGCATGTGCGCCCGTGTTTCTGGGGATTAACGTGTCCGTGGTTTTTGGCGCTCGCTCGGCCCGGCAGGTCTGAGCAGCGACAGCGGCCTGGGAGGAAGCACGGATGGCAGCACCGACATTGTCTTCGGCGCCGTGGTGGACAGCGTCACGGAGGAGGGTGAGTGTCTGAAGGCCTCCGTATGCACCTTCCGAAATGCGTCGGAAACCGGCTTCCAGGGCTTCCGTTGGGTTCTTTTCGTTCGTTCGGCGGGTGCAGTTCGGCAAAATCCCTCTCCGAATCCAGTGTATCCAAAAAGCCTCAGTGATAGGGTATACTAATGGGGGTATGAAGGTGGGCATGGGCTTGGAGGCCGGCGCCGATCTCTGTAGGTTGACGGACAGGCTCCTCCAATTCTACAACACTTCTAAAGAAGCATACAGAGGCCTTGAGTGTATTGCGGAGGACCCAAGGAAGTGCGGTGTCAAGTGTCAAGCTGTTTGTATGAGCTGTTTTTCAACAAATACCGGAGAGGCCAAGCATTGGGCCCTCGTTCCAAACAGACACGTTTTGAACGGGCACTGCACTAGTTTGTACAATTGCTTAATTACAACACCGTGAGTGCATGCATTTCTTTGTAATGGGTGGTCCCCTGTCGGAATGGAACCCCTAACCCTGGCAGTGTTAATGCCACACTCTCCCAGGTTGGGAGAAACAGAGGGAAGCTTCACTCATGGTTCCTGAGAGCTTCATTGTGAACAAAATCGCTCGTCTTCCACTCATCTCTCTCTCTCTCTCTCTCTCTCTCTCTCTCTCTCTCTATCTTTCACTCTGCTTGCCCTCCTCTCTCTCCCTTCCTCCCCCACCATCCCCCCTCTCAGAGGAGGAGTCAGAGGAGTCGTCCAGCGGCGACGTGGAGATCGAGCAGGAGGTGCCCTCCGACCCGGAGGACCCCCGGGAGCTGCACCCTGGGGCGCTGCTCCACCGCTCCTCGCGCCTCCACAACCTGCCGCTGATGGCTGAGGCGCTGGCGCACGGTGCCGACGTACACGCCCCCGGGGAGCAGGAGCACGGCAGGACCCCGCTCATCCATGCCGTGGTGGGGGTGAGTGTCCTGGTGGGGGTGAGTGTCCTGGTGGGGTTGGGGTGGGTGTCCCGGTGGGGGTGAGTGTCCTGGTGTGTGTGGGGTGGGGGTGAGTGTCCCGGTGGGGTTGGGGTGGGTGTCCCGGTGGGGGTGGGTGTTCTGGTGTGGGTGGGGTGGGGGTGAGTGTCCCGGTGGGGTGGGGGTGAGTGTCCCGGTGGGGGTGGGTGTTCTGGTGTGGGTGGGGTTGGGGTGAGTGTCCTGGTGTGGAGTGGGGGTGCATGCAGTGAATTCAGATGCATGTCATTTAGGAGCAGTTGTGTAATACAATAAGCAACTATAGGGGTTCTATATGAATACACACGCAAATACATTGAAGGCACGGTCGTTGAAATGTTTTCGTTTTTGAGTTGTGAGATTATGCATGAGATTACGAGTAGCATGAGATTATGATGATGCAAATTAAAAAATGTGGATATTTGATTCAGTTGATTGAGTTGTCTCTGTGTCTCTCTCTCTCTCTCTCTCTCTCTCTCTCTCTCTCTGTCTGCCTCTCTCTATTGCTCTCTCGCCGTCAATCTTTCCCTCTCTCTGTCTCTGTCTATCTCTGTCTATACCTATCTCTCTCTCCCTCTCTCTCTCTCTCTCGATCTGTGTCTCGGTGTCTCGCTCTCTCAGGGCTCTTTGATAGCGTGTGAGTTCCTGCTGCAGAACGGGGCCGACGTCAACCAGAGGGACATGCGGGGGAGGGGCCCGCTGCATCACGCCACCTTCCTGGGCCACACCGGGTATGACACCGCCGATCGCATTTAGGACTTTCCAATGACATCCCCCCCCCCCCCCTACCATTCCACTCCAGCGGTGGTTGCCAGTTCGTTGCACAACATGCATACTTCATGGTCGTGTGGAGTGAGCCTCAGACAGACTCCGTCATGTTCAGTGAAGTTGACAGAGTTCATTTTTGTATTCATTTCCTGTACACACATTTCATGATGGTCATTTGTGATCAGGAAATGAATCATCAATCAAGACACATCACATGTGATAAGAAGAAGACAAATCTGTTATCTGTTCACTTCTGATGGTTGTTAATAGAGGGGGATTGTGGGAAATTAGCTGATTCACGGATTAATTAATGTGTAAAATGCATAATATGCGAAAGTAAGACATTACATTTACATTTAGGGTACTTTTATCCAAAGCGACTTAAAGAGTACATTTGTGGAAAGAGAGACAGCAACATATCACTGTGGTACATAAAGATAAGAATAGAGCAGGTTTAGAGCATTCATAATTACAAGGTTAATAGAACGAGTTTCATAATTGCTGTGTTGACAGCATAATAGCTAGGTTAGGAGCAGTGTTAGACAAACATCTAAGAACAAACAAGATGCTAAACACTGCAAAGTACAGGATTGTATCGCATAATACGAGATGTATGCCTATTCACTGACCTTGCATGCACTTTGAAACAATTGAAAACACATATTAGTAACTTATATACTGTGCTGTATACATTTGACAGTTGAATGCTGAATGCTCCCCCCCCATCTGTCTTCTCCTCCGCAGGCAAGTGTGTTTGTTCCTGAAGAGGGGGGCGTCGCAGACGGAGGTGGACGAGCAGGGTCACGACCCCTTGAATATCGCTGTCCAGGCTGCCAACGCAGATATCGTCACCTTGTGAGTCCACTGCATACCACTTATTCACGGCTTTTGTGTGTGTGTGTGTGTGTGTGTGTGTGTGTGTGTGTGTGTGTGTGTGTGTGTGTGTGTGTGTGTGTGTGTGTGTGTGTGTGTGTCTGTGTCTGTGTCTGTGTCTGTGTGGCTGTGTGTGTACGTGAGGGGTGGGTCAGGAGCCACCATATTGTAAGAAATTAAATTAATAATTGAAAAACTTTATTGATCGCCGGTGCGGCCGCATTTTGGAGTCGTGAATAGAAGCTTAACCGCCCACAACATCACTTTACTTACCGATGATGATGTCATTCCATTTATTTATTTATTTATTCCTGAATGTTGTTCTAACGCCTGCCCACCATATTGTCCCCCCCCCCTTTCTGCGGTTGCCAGGTTGCGTCTGGCTCGGATGAACGAGGAGATGCGCGAGGCGGAGCCGCCACTGGGCCATCCAGGTCAATACCCCGGCAGCAGTCCCACCGAGCAGCAGTATAGGAAGTGCATTCAGGAGTTCATCTGCCTCACCATAGAGGAGAGCTAGAGGGCGCCACTGCCAGCCCAGGGAGTAGCATCCCAGCCCCACACCCGCCCCCACCCACCACCCAGCCCCCTCTTGTATTTATTCACAGACACAAAGCAGTGTAGAAGAAGTTGCCCCCCCCCCCCCAGCACGGGTCCGCCTCGGTCAACTCTGGCTCTGGATCTGTCGCTCAGAGGCAACTTCTTAAGAGATTAACTCGAAGGCTTTTATTGTGAAACACTCCCGTGACTCCCGTGTTTTGGACGGTGATGCTCTTCCCTTTTCTGGCATGAACTGTTTCTGTTTCTGTTTCTACTGACCATCTGGGCGCCACGTCTGCCGTATCTTCTCAACACACAACTCGCTTTTCTGCTTCGCTATGACTGACTCTTCTGTTGCGTTGCTTACTACTACTACTACTAATACTACTACTGCTACTAAATAACTAGTAACGCATAACTATTAACTACTACTAACACCATGCTGGACAGTCACTGCACAGCTGCTCTGAGATCAAGATCTCGTCTGTCTACGCTTGGGTCCCATGATCATTCAGGAGCAGCTCACTTATCTGACAGTGAGTGTAGGATCCGCTCAGGTAGGCAGGCAGGCAGGCAGGCAGGCAGGCAGGTAGGTAGGTAGGTAGGCTGCAGCCAGTAGGGATATGGGCTTTTGGCTGGTGGTGAAAACACCCTTGATACCCCAGCCCAGACCCTTAACCTACTTTTGGTTCAAACCACCGATTAAAACTCATTCATCTCAGAATAATTGTATGTTCTACTCTGTATATATTTATATACTTTATATATATTATTATATATACACATACATACGTACACACGTCCACATGACATTCGGTGACCCTGATCTCTTCGTTGGAGGGGTTTATATATAAATATATATAGATAGATTTAGGACTATGTGGTCAGTCTATAAACTGTGTCATGTGGCATGAGTTGATAGGATAGATGGTGGACAGAGAGAGTTGGGTGGTGCTGGTGTGGGTGGTGGTGGTGGTGGTGGCGTTTACTGTGTGTATGGAGGGGAGATCCAGAGTTTTAATGTTAAAAACTGATGATGTGATAATGATAATGATGATGATAATGAAGGGCTGTCAGGGGTAATGGGGGACGCGTGGCTGCTTCGTACCGACCATGTGACTGATATGGGCGAGATAGTGAGACTGAGACTGAGAGAGAGCGAGAGAGAGAGTAAATGAGTGCATGTGTGTAAAGAATACTGAGAGACAGAGTCAAAAGCTATGATGTTGTCATATACGTATGCGTTCATGTAAGAAACAAATGTGCACTTTTCTATCTAACGACAGTATTATTATTATTTTGTTCTTACTTGTTTTTTTTTGTTTTGTCACGTCTCGTCAGCGGAAATCATCGTCTCTCTTGTCTGTTTTTTTATTTATGTTGTTGGTCTTCCCAGAGGACTTGTGCAATGCAGTAAATAACTTCTTATTTTGTATTAATTACATTTTTTATGTTTAGTTTTACTTTGCAGTACTTTAAAAAAGGACACCATTTTAACTGATCAAATATATAAAAGTAAACCCTTCATTAGACCCTTTAGAACATCCATAGAAAATCTGATTAATTCTATATATTGGAGGAATACCAGCTTGCTGGAGGTGCCACAGTTTGTTTACTGATGGTCGTAAAGTTCACTCGATATGAATCATTACGGCAGCAGTCCTGGGGACATAGTTATGAACTATAAATATCATTCTAAAGTGTTAATATTGCTGCCAGTGTGCAGACTCGCTAAACGATTGCCACTGCGGTGTCTACTACAGTGTCTGGGAAGTCTCAAATTTATCAGTATTATGTAAGCTCGGCCATAGATAATGATAGGATTAGTTCATTGTGCCATCATTGATTCCCCAACCTCCTATTGATTTTCCGAATCAACAGAATCGTGAGGCAGTGCTACAGAGTTCAGAATGATCCGTCCAACCTTGTCTTCAGGTCTAAGAGCACAGCCCTACTGCATCGGCTCCGTGTGACTGCCAGACTTGGTCCAGAGGCAGTATGTGGACCAGACCACTCTCAGGCCCTCGTGGAATCAGCCATTCATATCCAATCGTGTGAGATCTGTTAATCTGAGACCAGACAGCCATATTTAGGAGGGAACATCTCTCTTGTTCTTACAGTGTACTTTTACTCATCGCTAAGATACATGTTCTGAAGTTGGCTCACCCCTCGTTGACCAATTTTATGCGCATGCCTTGTCAATGTGATCTCTGAATGCCAACATTATCTGCATTCCAAGCATGCTTAAGTGATGTGTTCTTATGGTTTGCTGAGTGATGCTGTCCATGAGGACACACAAACTACACGGGTTCCTCTGATGTTTTGATTCCACTTTGGATTTTATCTTACTGGGGACCATGATCCGTCTGAGCCCAGGTCAGGTCTGTGATGGGCCCACATTTTTTTTCAGTTTCTTATACAGATGTCGGCAAATTGTGTTGGTATTGATTTGATACTTTTTGAGTTTCCTCCTGCCAAAGACTCAAGGGAACACGTCCAACTTAGATGTTACATGTCGCCTTTTTTTTTTAAATATATATATATATCTAAAAAAAAATTTCAGACTTAAAAAATACAATGTTTCACCATGCTTTGTGACGTGAAAAGAGTGGTTTAAAAAAAAAGCACTATGGATGTACTCATCATATGTAAACAAAAGCAAAAAAAGAAAAAAAAGTTAAAAGAAATACCGATATGTGACTGAGTCGAGGCTCGAAGATGTTTGATATACGTATTAGCGGGTAATATTCTGGCAATGCTCAGTGTACTGCAAGTAGATTCAACCCTAGACTGTGATGACATGTCTCGACTGAACCGTTTAGGGCGCTCGCCCTCAACTCAATATTGGATGTTGTGTCTCATGGTGTGTGTTTGAACATAGGACTAGTAAGTGGTGCTTTTAAAGAACAAAAAAAATTATAATCAAACGCTGTACATAACAATGCTTGTGGGTGTTTTAACTCAAACGTAGCTCCCTGCCTCTCAGCATTCAACTGTTTATTCTGACTGTGTGATCTGTTTTAAATATGTCTATATATTTCCTTCCAAAACAACAACAACCTGTCAAACTACTCCTGGAATGTCGTGTAGCTCTGCAAGTTGGAATTTCTTTTTGGAATACTTTTCTTCCTCAAAAGGGGGTGAAATCAAATTTACATCAGAAAATAAAAGGAAAAGAAACTCTTGCAAACTAACCCACCTTCCGGATTGTGCTGTCATTTCTGTCTCCTGTACCTCACCTCTCTTGATGTAACAATCTTTCCAACATCACCGTCATGTTTTTTATTGACATTCACAAAAAGTGAACTGTCTTTGGGTGCTTTCCTAACCATCAAATACAGAGTCACAGTGATGTGTGTCTGTGTGTGTGTGTGTTTGTGGAAACAACAAGCCAAACGTTTGACAATGAGTTTCATTCAACGCTGTCCCCAAAACATGCCCCACAACATGCCAACTCAATTATGTACGACAACATTTCCTTATCCCCCCCCCCCCTCCCCCACCCCCACCCTGCAAGCCAGGCCAGCAGTGTACATATGCCCCGTCACACACACACACACACACACACACACACACACACACACACACACACACACACACACACACACACACACACACACACACACACACACACACACACCTATTACTCCCAACCTATCTCTCCCTCTATGGATGCTAGAAGTGCTATGAAGTGACTGACCCATCGTTGCTTGTGTCACCACAGGGGAAGCAGCGAGCGGCAGGAGGGTAAAACACAAGGCGGTGCGGGAGAGAGTGAGTGAAGCATCTTGGACCGCCACTCAACAACAGAGTGATGGGTGGAGGGGGGTGGGGGGTAGTGGGGGGGTCTCTCTGGTGCAATGGCTTCTGGTTTTTTGGGGGGAATCTTGGCCTTTTCCTCGCTTCCGCACATTCTCTCTCTATCTCGCTCTCTCTCATAAACACGCACACACACACACACACACACACACACATAGATTGGAATTTCTCTCTCTGGAATTATTTTCTGAATATTTTCTGAAGATTAATATTGCTATTTCTTGATACACTAATCGTTTGGATAAAATCCGGGATCATACAATGTGAAATTTTGGGTGGTGTGTAAAAAAACATGACCACACAGGGCCATATTCTCTGCAAAGCCAAAAAGCCAATCGTTTGATGAAATTAAGGGATTTGGTCTCAAACATCTGAAGCAACGATTAAATGCGTTGTTCGGAGGAATGGGCTTGTGCCTAGATACACCACATTGAGAACAATTCTCAGGCTCTCAATGACAAGACAAATGTTGTAACACGTAGAAATAGCACATTTACATTTAATCGCTAAGCGGATGCCTTTGTCCAAAGCAACATCCAAATGAGGCCGAGAAACGCTCAAACCAGCCATTATCAATATTGAAGCAACATCATTACAACACGTTTGAAGTCTCCCAAAACAACCAGATAGTCATGCAGAGCAGCTGTAGGAGGAGCAGACACAAGCGAGAGCCTTGCAATGTTTTTCTTCTGTTTTGTTGCTGCTGCTGCTACTGCTGTTTGCTCAAATCTGATGCTAAGTGTCACCGAAGGGCGACAAGACCTCAAGAACAGAACAGATCTAAGATGATGATGATGAGGGAGAAATGGACTTGATGCTCGCCACTCTTTCCCTGAAGTTCCTCATTCTCTGTTCTGTGTTCAGACGCTGGTACACCTCACCAGTACTGTACACCTCACTAGTACGGTACACCTATCTCACTAGTACACCTTTCTAGTACCACTGATGACACAGAATGCTAATGAGGAACTGCACTTTTTCCCAACAGTGTCTTCTGCTGCAGGGAAAACTAGCCTGTGTTTCGCTCTTCCTTTCATCTTTCTGACTTCTCCTCTAATGGTTCCTGTAGTTCTTCTAATGGTTCCTGTGGTTCTTCTAATGGTTCCTGTAGTTCTTCTAATGGTTCCTGTAGTTCCAATAATGGTTCCTGTGGGGCCTCTAATGCTTCCTGTGGTTGTCAGTTTCCATGGCTTTAATATGATCAACGCTGAAGTAAATGTCTAAAGACACAAATCAAACCAGGCCGGAAGATTCTGCCATCACACCACTGGCCACCATGGCGGTGACATCATTGCGGTGACATCATTGTTCCCCTATTACAGGTCACATCTCCCGTGTTGACGTCTTTCGCGAGTTTTCTCTCCTCGCGTCTCTCCGGCCCGAGAAGCTCAGGAGAAGGAGCCTACAGTTCAGCCGCTGGCAGAAAACGACATAACCCAGGTTTCCAGAGTCAACCAATCACCAAGTGACCAGTTGGACATGTGATCAAGGCAGACGCTACTTCTTGTAATTAAAAAAAGAGAGAGGAGACAAGATGAGACAGAGTTAGGCTGCCATGCACGTTTGAAATGATTCAGCCACACATTCTTATCTGAGTGTGTGCATGTGTGTGTGCGTGTGTGTGCATGTGTGTGTGTATGTGTTCATGTGAGTCTCAAGGTCACAATTATAGTAAAGCTCAACATTTGGCAAGTGCTATAGCACATAGAATACCTTGTAAATACAATGTCTCCATTTTGCCACTAACCCTTTTCTTCATGAATTACAGTGTTTGAAAATACAGTTGCTAAGATGTTTTCAGAGTGGATTTTGCTCAAGTCTATCAGTTCTTTCTTTATCTATGTCCAAATGTTTAATTGTTTAGATTTTTTACATTTTAAGACAATACAACTTTTTTTTTCAAAACACTGGAAATACCCAATGGATTTAAGAATATGCTAAAATGCTAAATTATTTAAGACATGTTCCATACTTCATGTGGCTAGATATAATGTGATAATAAATTATTTTTGCATTCCTGGAGACTCATCATTTCAGTGTAAACAGAAGCTCTGTCTCACTAGGCAAAACCTTCCGTTCTCATCCTAGGAAAAGAAAACTCATGGGCTATAAAGCTACGTAGTTGTTAACCGGAAGTTGTCTGCTTTATTATTATTATTGTTATTATTATTATTAACCAACGTATTGTGTGTACAATTTAAAATAACTACACCAGGGGACTAATACAAAATAATAAAAATACATAATAAATAATAAACATAATGAACAAAATAATAAATAACTAGAAAAGGCAATTTCTTCAGAAATTGCGGTGTGAATGCTGTATTCTGAAAGGCTGACGCTAGACTGAATTGCTGGCTTGAATGTGGAGCTGAAAGACTGAAGAATTGGAAATCTGAATCACTTGTTTTGAACCCAAGAACCCGTTGGTGGACACCAGCGGTGAAGGAAGCCGTCAGGCTGAAGAAGGAGGTCTTTCGGGCCTGGTTGGCCCAGGGGTCTCCTGAAACAGCAGACAGGTACCGGGAGGCTAAAAGGACCGCAGCTTCAGCAGTCGCTGAAGCAAAAACCCGGGTGTGGGAGGAGTTCGGGGGGGCCATGGAGCAGGACTTTCGGTTGGCCTCAAGGAGGTTCTGGCAAACTGTCCGGCTACTCAGGAAGAGAAAGCAGGGCTTGGCTCAGGCTGTGCTCAGTCGGGGAGGAGAACCGCTGACCCAGACTGAGGATATTGTCGGGCGGTGGAAAGAACACTTTGAGGAGCTCCTGAACCCGACCAGTACGTCCTCTGGGGAAGAGGCAGAGTCTGAAGACTCGGGGGAAGTCTCACCCATATCCTTGGTAGAGGTCGCTGAAGTAGTCAAAAAGCTCTTCAGTGGCAAGGCGCCAGGTGTGGATGAGATTCGCCCTGAGATGCTGAAAGCTCTGGACATTGTCGGGCTGTCGTGGCTGACACGCCTAGTCAATGTAGCGTGGTGGTCGGGGACAGTACCTGTGGAGTGGCAGACCGGGGTGGTGGTCCCCATTTTCAAGAAAGGGGACCGGAGGGTGTGCTCCAACTATCGGGGTATCACACTGCTCAGCCTCCCCGGGAAAGTTTATTCCAGGGTGCTGGAAAGGAGGCTCCGGCCGATTGTCGAACCTCAGCTCCAGGAGGAACAATGCGGATTCCGTCCCGGCCGTGGAACAGTGGACCAGCTCTTTACCCTCGCAGGTTTGTTGGGGGGCGCATGGGAGTTTGCCCATCCAGTCTACATGTTCTTTGTGGACTTGGAGAAGCCTATGACCGTTTCCCCCGGGGAATCATGTGGGGGGTACTACGGGAGTATGGGGTACCGGGGCCGTTGGTACGTGCCATTCGGTCCTTGTACGAACAAAGTGCGAGCTGCGTCCGTATTCTCGGCACAAAGTCAAGCATGTTCTCAGTGGGTGTTGGACTCCGCCAAGGTTGCCCCTTGTCACCGGTTCTGTTCGTGATCTTCATGGACAGAATCTCAAGGCGCAGCCGAGGTGAGGAGAGTGTCCGGTTTGGGGACCTCAGAATTGCATCTCTGCTCTTTGCAGATGATGTGGTTCTGTTGGCTACATCAGACCGTGACCTCCAGCATGCACTGGGGCGGTTTGCAGCCGAGTGTGAAGCGGTCGGGATGAGAGTCAGCACCTCCAAGTCTGAGGCCATGGTTCTCTGCCGGAAAACGGTGGAGTGTTCCCTCCGGGTTGGGAGTGAGTTGCTTCCTCAAGCGAAGGAGTTCAAGTATCTCGGGGTCTTGTTCACGGGCAAAATGGAGCGGGAGATGGACAGACGGATCGGTGCAGCGTCTGCAGTGATGCGGGCGCTGTACCGGTCCGTTGTGGTGAAGAGGGAGCTGAGCCGGAAGGCGAAGCTTTCGATTTACTGGTCCATCTACGTTCCAACCTCACCTATGGTCACGAGCTTTGGGTAGTGACCGAAAGAATGAGATCGCGGATACAAGCGGCCAAAATGAGTTTCCTCCGCAGGGTGGCTGGGCTCAGCCTTAGAGATAGGGTGAGGAGCTCAGACATCCGGAGGGAGCTCGGAGTAGAGCCGCTGCTCCTCCGCATCGAAAGGAGTCAGCTGAGGTGGTTCGGGCATCTGATTAGGATGCCCCCCGGGCGCCTCCCTTTGGAGGTTTTCCGGGCATGTCCAACTTGGAGGAGACTCGCTGGAGGGATTACATATCTCGTCTGGCCTGGGAACGCCTCGGGACCTCCCAGGAGGAACTAGAGAGTGTGGCTGGGGAGAAGGAAGCCTGGGGGGCCCTGCTTAGCCGGCTGCCACCGCGACCCGACCCCGGATAAGCGGACGAAAATGGATGGATGGCTGGATTTCTGTCATGTTTCTTCCATCACTCCTGTCAAATGTATCCGATGGATTCCAAACTTACAGTGCAGCTTTGGCACACTTGGGGTGAGACATGGTTACATTTAGGAAAGGATTGGAAGAAAAAATATTTTTGGCCAAAAGTCCAAAGATTTTAATGGTCCCCCCTTATCACTTTTTTTCTGACAATTTCTGTCATTATTCCTGTAAACTTTATCCGATGGATTCCAAACTTACAGTACAGCTTTGGCACACTTGGGGTTAGGGTTCGGTCTCGGGTTCGAGCTACATTTAACATGGGATGTAGTGGTGAATCTGGGTGAGCATGTAGCATTTTTTTAAAAATCTAGCGATTCCGAAGTGATAACACATTTTTCTGATTTTTCCAAGTCCTACCATGGGGTAGATATGAATCCGGAGTTCCGAATCTGGTTGGCTGGTGAAAAAATGTCACCGTCAGTAGATGGCGCCAGACGAAGTATATGTGAATCCGGAAGGTATTTTCAAACCTGTGTGATCAAATCCGTCCCATGGGTCTAGTTCGAGTTGGATCACCCGGATTCAAGATGTGGATCCAGGTGATGAAGTCACGTGTCGAGGAAGTGATTCTGAATCCCGATTCGATCACCGAAACCCGAAACCTCGGTCACGTGTCGCGGAAGTGATTCTGAATCCGGATTTATGATTTTGGATCAGGGTGATCGAATCCGAACCGCGGGTCAAGTGTAAAAAAATGTTATGGTCGGAATCCGGATTCGGGATACATATCCGGGTTAACTTCTGAATTGAGCTACAGAGGCGAAAAACCTCTGTTGGCCACCAAGAGACAAGGAATGACAAAATCGAGCCAATTCAGCCAAATCAAGTGCTTTATTAACCCAAGTCATTGATTACACACGTGAATGGACCACATCAGGGTTAGCCCGTTTAGGCCACGCCCACTACGCGTCTGACCCGCCCCATTCCGACAGAGGCGAATATGGGAGAAATATTGGCAGCAACAGCTGGCCTCAGGAGGGGCGTGGAACAAAAATTCTACGCCCACGTATACATCCCGGTTCCCTGTTGTGCATTTGAAATGACTATATACACACAGTAGATGCAGGGTAATAACTGCGTAATTAAATACAATTTTTCATACATTAACAGGTCAATTGTGATCATGTTTCTATGTAATTATCGCTTGTCCCTCATTATACCCCTTCTATTATTTATTATGGGTTAGGCTTAGTAATATTATTCGCGTCATCATCGGCTGCATGCGCGTGTGTGTGTGTGTGTGTGTGTGTTTTCCCCACTGTATCACCCTCGGCATACCACCACAAGGGGGCATCACAAGGGGGCGTGACAACCACCCACACCTAGCCGTAACCCTAACACCTGATCTCCTAACAGAGCATGTGAGCGGAGCGGAGCGAGGAGCGGAGCGCTCATAATTTAATTAGAGCGCGGAGCGCCGCTCCGGTCCTCTTCAATTCGCTCCGGTACCGCTCACGCACGAGTCCGCCTGTTCAATCAACGTTGCCCAGAATGCCCTGCTTCCAGACAGTAGTATAGTCTACTAGCAGCTAGTTCACTTCCAACTCATTTTCCTGAAGGTGAACTCCAAAATCATGTCATAAGCACTGATTCTACAGGCATTGGTGCCTTAGTTTTACAGAACGCGCGCAGTCGCGCACACAGCGAAAAGTGAGAACTTTAATTATCTTTGTTGTGTATTAGGAGCAATCCGATACCACTTTCTTTTTCAGACCGAGTAAGTACAAGTACTTCCATTTGGGTACTTGCGATACGCGAATACTGATATCGAGTCTTTAATAAAACCCATTCAGTTCTAATGACTTTGAACAACCATGTTATTTTGTGTGGTGTGTGTTGTTGTGTGTGTGTGTGGGGGGGGGTGGCTCCGTTAATTCTTCGCGGTTCTATGGGGGAGGGGGGGGGGGGGGGGGGGGGGTGCTCTTGTTAATTCGCGGTTCTGATGGGGGGGGGGGCTCCGTTAATTCGCAGGTTCTAATCAAAATACTAACAACATAAGCATAGGAATAATAATACATACATACAATACAAATTTACAGTGAATAAGCCTAAGGAATAAGATATTCAGAAAGCAAAACAAGTTGGCAATGGTATTGAGAAGTAGTAGTAAGAAGTGGTGTTGCACATGAGGAATATTGCACATGATGATGAAAGAATGAATGAATATGTATTAATTAATATACATTTTAATTAATTAATTAATTAATATTAATAGTAATATTAATTCATATTAATATTAGTTAATATTAATATGAGTTAATAATATGAGTTAATAAATATGAATATGAATTAACCCTACTACTACTGCTGCAGCGTGAACGAGGAGCTGGCGGCCCTCCGGTGGCTGCCATGTGCGCTGCGGGGGAGAAGCTACGCGCTGCGGGGGAGAAGCTACACGCTGCGGGAGTTCCGGCGCTCGCTGACCACCAGCAGGGGCCAGAGTCTGGACACGCTGGAGACCCTGCTGCGCCAACGCACCGCCATCTTGCACGCGGTAATACGACAAACCCCCCCCCCCCCCCCCCCACACACACACACGCAGGGGTGGCAGTAGCTCAGGAGGTATAAGAGCGGTTGTCTGGCAATAGGAAGGTTGCTGGTTCGATCCCCAGGGCTCCCCCCTCCTACCCAAGTGTGGAGGTGTCCCTGAGCAAGACGCCACCTAACCCTAACTGCTCCTGACGTGTTGGTTGTTACCTTGCACCCTGATGATGATGTCGACCCCCATGTGGATGATATTGTGGGTCACTTACTACTTTTCACCATTGTCAAAAGCTGACCCTTTGGTACGAAATGGGTGAACCACACAGAATTAAATCTTTCTTGTCATCTTCTTTTCATCTTCTTTTATTTGACAAATACTCAAAACAAAACACTTATGTTGTTGTGACAAGCAGAGCAGCCAGGAGAGTGACTGACTGGGGCCCTCAGAGTTTATAGCTGAGATGTGGGTAATTGTCCTCAGTGCTCAGTAGCCAGAAGACATCCAGGCCACTCGATGACGCCATAGCCGATGTGTCTAGACGGTACAGGAGAACATTTCCTGTGTCCCTCCCCAGGTACACCAGGAGCGCTATGATGCCCAACAGGAGCTACAGCGGCGCGTCGACCGCGCCACCAACGAGCCAACGGACCGCCAGCGACCCCGGCACCTGCACCTGGCCCAGCGGCGAGGCCTGGAGGCGGAGCTTGAGCGGGCGTGTCGGGACCTGGGCCGCCTGGCGTCCCTGGCCAACCATATGGTGGCGCAGGCGCTGTGCTCGCTCGGCCAGCGAGAGGCCACCTCCTTCCTCAAAGGTGTCGTCCAGGTAGGAGGGAGGGAGTCGTGTGTGTGTGACAGTTTGGTGATGTGTGTTTGGGCCAGCTTTGTGCCACGTTCATGTTGCAGACATGTTACGTCTCCACCGATGCCACCGGTAAAGAAAACACTAGAGGGGAGATGCATACATTTGTAAATGTGTTATTTTATTTGTATTATTCTTTTGTGTATTATTCTATTGCTATGCAACCTCTGGCACAAGAATTTCCTTTGGGATTCATAGTTTTATCTTGTCTTATCTTATCTTATTTCATAGAACTTCTATGTCCTTATTCAGAAAATCAATGTTAAACAGATCATTAATGGATCATTGAGTAACCTTGCATAAATGTGCGAAAAGCATTCGACGGGTAAAACATTACAGCTTTATACGATGGCTTGAGGTATGCATCATATTATTGAATCAAACTACTCAACTAAATATTGGTAGCAGTGGTGCTGCTACACACCAGTCCAGTGGGGCTCCTCCACTCCAAGGACACACAGGCAGTTGAAACTCGTTCTATTAGCCTCGTAACTATGAATGCTTGAAACCTGCTCTATTCTTATCTTTATGCACCACAGTGATATATTGCTGTCTCTCTTTCTACAAATGTACTCTTTATAAGTCGCTTGGGATAAAAGCGTCTGCCAAATTCCCTAAATGTGAATGTATTTCCACTGTGTGGTGCCAGTGGGAGGAGTCTGGAGACGGCGCTCTGTTCCGAGCCCGGCTGATCTTCTGCCCCCGGGGCTCGCTGGCCCTGGACCCCCCCCTTCACCTCTTCCAGGAGGCGGTGCAGGGGGCGCTGCTGGACCTCTCCAGTAGCATCCTGCAGGTAACCGGGACACACTCACACACTCACACACTCAGTTGTTTTTGGAGGATCAGCTTGTCTGTTAAAATCGACTACTGGCAGTTGTTGTCTCCGCGAGGGAAATTCAAAGTCGATTCAGTGCATTCATCGGGGGCTGTGAGTTTGTCCTCCCCCCGTCCACCACTCAGCAGTGATTCAGTGTTTCTGTCCCCTGGCAGGCGTGTGACCTCTGTGGCCTCTTCCTGGAGGTCAGGGACCCTCCAGGAGGACCTTCCCTTCAAACGGAGGACACAGCATCCAGAGAGGAGAGACCCAGAGATGGGACACCCAGAGCGGGGACACCCAAAGAGGGGAGGCCAGCCTACAGTACAGCCCCTCCCTGGTCGAACCCCTTAGCGGTACAGGGTCGCAGGCTGAGAGGCTGCTGCCTCCCCCTGTCCAGAAGCAGTCTGGAGTGGCAGCTGCGTGCCAGCGACGTCTCCGAGGACGTGGGGAGGCGATGTGCTGGGATCATTCAGGCAAGTGTGCCCCCTTTTTTACAATCTGTGATGATCGTGATGATTTCTTTAAAATCTTAATTCATTCATTTTCTGTAATGCGGTAAAATCTGTATTATATTTAGTATTATATAACACAATTAAAGGTGCTGAAGGTACTATTTGAGAGTTGTAGATATTATCTCACAGCATATTTTCACTCACTAGCAGCTGTGGTCTTAACCTACAACGCCTATAAAATGGTCTTTACTTGATTAAAATCACTCAAGTACTTTCCACCGCTAGCAAGGTACGAACATATGAGTTGGCCGTTGAGATGGTCACATTAAAACGTCCAAATGAAAGGGATCCTCTGAGACATCGCAAAGCATCACATGACTCGACGGGGACACGACGGGTCCTGAGTCATGAGATCTTTGGTCACGTGACAGGATGCCCAGGCAGAGGTCCAGCGGCTGGGCGATGCCGGGTACGCGTGGCTGGCCGACGTGCGCTCCTTCACCGACCAATGGGGAGGAGCCACCGCCTCCTCCTCCTCTTCTCTGGAGGCTCTGAGGGGTGGGGCCGTCTCCGCCTACGACCAGCTGATCGGAGACCTGCGCCGCTGGAGCGACCGGATCCGCGCAGAGGGCGCTGTCAGATTACGGGGGCCTGTGATAAGGGCCTTTGAGACCGTACCTGTGATTAAGGGCTATGTACAATACACTTGACTTGACTTGACCTGTGGCAGGTGAAGCACGAGAGCAGCTCTCCTGACATGCAGCTACGTCTAGAGTACGTCCGGTCACTCCGGGACGCCATCACCACCCACTGCAGGACGATGGGCGACCCCTCTCACCCCGGACACAAACTGTTTGAAACACTTCCCTCTGGCAGGAGGCTGCGGTCCATCAGGACTAGGGGTGTAACGGTATGTGTATTCGTCCCGCGACTTCACGGTATGGACGTCACGGTTCGGTACGTGCAGCCATACGACGAATACGTCTGAGTCACACTCCAATCCAGAAGGTGGCGATAAAGCACCTAAACGCTGTTTGTCAACCGCCATTAAGGAACAAGAACAGCAGAAGAAGACCAACACAAGATGAAGCGGACGCGTTCACGTTTCACGTGAGTGCAAATGAGACACAGGAGCTAGAAGACCCGCCTGCTACTTTCAAATCAGCTGTGTGGGAAAATGTCGGGTTCTCAGTGGACTACAGCGGCGATGGAGATCTGTAAAGAGAGATGAAGCTTGAGTACCTTTAAGAGATGCATATGACCTTTCAGATTCACAAGTTAATCACAAATGTGATACATTACTCCTAAAGGCACTGATTTTATTTTATCTCATATTTTACATATTTTGTATTTTCACACCAGGAGATGTTATTCAGTTCTGTATTGCTTTTTATTTTGCATCAGCCCTAGGCCGAAATAATTGAAACACTCCTTGTTGTTATTTATTTTGTAGTATTTTCAGAACATGAGAGCTGCTTTTCAGTTTTGGAGCTTATTGAACCTTTTTGTTTGACGTCATCCAACATAACAATATGGCCTATGGGGACAGTGTATGTTTGCTGTTTACATTTAACTGTATAATACAGTATATGGAAAAGTTTGAGTTCTTTATTTTTATAATGAAGTTACCAAAGTTGCCAGTTTGCAAATACTACCTGGCCTGCTACCTCAGTACCTCCCTACTAGCATGTTTTGTTTTCCTCTGTCTTTTTTGGGAGGGTCGGGCTTAAGCTTTGAATGTTTAAATATAGCTTAAGTGGAACAAATTGAAACGCTGTACAAGTTTTATTTTTTATTCTATTTATTTTGTACTTTTATAACATAAGAGATGCTTTTCAGTTTTGTAGCTGATTGTGACCAATTGCTTTTTGTTTTTTTTATCAGCCCTACATAGAAATATGACCGATGCAAGAGTGTATGTTCACTGTTGTGTTTACTGCTTGATACACTACAGGGTCAGGCTGTACCAACTATCTCAGTGGGGACTATACGACACTAGGTGGAACTAAGTATAACTTGCACTACTGTCTGTTCAAAATAAATGAAAAGAAACCTAGCCTTATGCATTTGGGATTTTTGTTGCTTTTTTCCTGTTGTACCGAACTCGTACCGAACCGTGACCCCAAAACCGAGGTACGTACCGAACCGTGGCTTCTGTGTACCGTTACACCCCTAATCAGGACCAAAACCTCTCGCCACAAAAACAGTTTCTTCCCATCTGCAGTTAGCCTCATTAACAAGGCCCGGGACCCCCACTGACACAGACTCTTATCCCACCTCCATAGATAGTACACATGACATTAACGCACAACCCACACCCGTTCCATATTCTGAAAAAATCATTTTGTATTGTAAATATCTCATCATTCTGTATTGTAAATATCCCATCATTCAGAAATCATTCTGTATTGTATATACCATTCATACTATTCTACTTTATTTTATATTTATGCCTCTATTTATGCGTCGTTTTTGCACTACTTGCTTTTTAATGCTTTTTAACTCTTATCTATTTTATTGTCTGTATGCACCAACAACCACAGCACATTCCTCGTATGTGAAAACTACTTGGCGAATAAAGCAATTCTGATTCTGATTCTGATTCTGATTTAAACACCGGAGCATCAGCGTCCAATCATCTTCGTGTTAAGTGATTGACAGGCGTCATGGCCCGCCCCCCCTCCATTCACTGACTGTTTGGGCTGCGATCAGCCCGCTGACCAATGACAGAGCAGCCGACCGTCCGCGACTGCGTTACAGTGATTGCCGCTTGGAGGTGAGAAGTTCTCGATGGCGGCGTGACCGTGAACGAGGAGGATTACTGACTAAATCATCCATTTTCTTCAATGACTTTGGAGGAAAAATTGGAAGTAAAGAGATTGTGGACACATCGTCCAAATAACACAGAAGGACAAACGACAAAATCGTAAGTTTTGCGTTCCGTGGCTCCAAAGAAAGGACCGGCTAACGGCAAGTGTAGCTAACAATATACTTTTGTGTTTCCCATGCTGGCTTTTTTGGAGGAGACACAGCTCGGACCCGACAAGGAATTGCGGATTTAAAATAGGGATGCACCGATACCGATACCAGTACTCGGTATCGGTCCGATACTGTGCTCATGTACTCGTACTCGTACTCGTTAAACTACTCCGATACAACCGCACCGATACCACTTTGGCGACGCAACGTTAACCTTGTAATATTCTTAGCCAAGGAATATTGAAATAAAGAGATGAGACCGAGTTGGCGTTTATGGATGTTTAATAGAAACTGCGCATGAGATCAGAACCGCGAATTAACGGAGCCCCCCCCACCCCACCAGAGACGCTGACTCGGAGCCCAGCGTCTCACGGGAGCGTCATCATTGCGCATCCATGGCGCAACATCTGTGATGTCCACCAATGTCCTAAACAACAACACGTCCTTGGTACCGAATATCCGACTGACGTATGTTGGATGGTTCTGAATAGGTTACATTTAATTGAAATTATTAATTATTAAATTATTAATTGAAGTTATATTTGTTTAATTTGTTCACAGTCAGAAAGTGAGGAACATCTGATTGAAAATAAAACATGTTTTCAAAGTCATTAGAACTGTAATGGTTTTATTAAGTACTCGGTATCGGTATTCGGTATCGGCAAGTACCCAAATGTAAGTACTTGTACTTGTACTCGGTCTGAAAAAAAGTGGTATCGGTGCATCCCTAATTTTAGTTCTAGGAATGCTTATTATTGTCATTCAGGATTGGTGACGCTTATAGCTTAGCCCCTGATTGCTCAGAAGTTTGTCAGATTTGTTGACGACATATGTATTCCCGGTAAGCAGGTCTCCAAAACGTTTTTTTCCCCCCCTTCCCTATAATTCAGCCTGGCCCCCTGATTTACAAGAGTATTTTTCTTTTCTGTATCTTGCTGTCTAAATGAATTGTATGCATTTTTGGATAAATAATATTCATCGTTTCCAATCCATGAGTCCTTAAACGTCGCTAGATTGATCGTTAACATAAAGATGCTCGTTAGTGGCGTGGCAGCCCCTGTTAGCGTCCTCTTCCCCGTAGCTCAGGAGACGCCGGGGTCTACGGCCGAGACACCAGAGACACCGAGGCCCTGAGCGCCCGTGGTGAGGCTGTGGGGGGGGCATGTGGGGAAGACATCCCATCCCTGTGGTTAGCACTTAAGTAGTGTTCACTGGGGAAGTGTTTGGAGAGAGTGTGTGTGCTGCCAAGTCAAGTGGAACGCTAGCAGCAGCAGTAGTAGTAGTATTTTTGTAGCAGTAGCAAGTTGGGAGTTATTTAAAGTTGGAAGTGTGTGATCTGGGTAGTTGTAGCCCCTCCCACACACCACTCTGATTGGTTGATCTTCTTGGTTTGAGTACAGGTTGACAGGGGGGCGTGAGTCGGATGGAATTGGTATTATTCAATACCAATACATAAACCATGATGGGTTTCAGAACGAAATTCATCAATTTTTCCATTTAATCCTATTTTATTCAGACTCGTACTGGTACAAACTAGACTATTAGAACCAAAACATACCACGTTTCAGTGTTCGACACTTTAGACTTAAAACCAAACCATGCTATGCTACTGCAGAACAAACGTATGCTATTAAAACCAAAAACATACTACAGTATACTGCAGTACAAACCTGGACTAAGCGGGAGCATTCTTTACTGCTCCGTTCCGAGACCGTAAAATACTGGTGAGTGAGTGGCTGGGGGTGGCAGCAGGTGTAGGGCTCGGGGAGCAGGTGTGGACGCTGTGAGTCTCTGCCTCTCCGGAGGGTTCATGTTGTTTACGACGTCAACACCACCATCCCGAGTCAACCACACGGGTCTGTTATGCTACTGAGCCCAGAAGGCAGATCTGTAGATGGCTGTACCTGGCTGTGACATACTAGACATCCAGCTCTCGGTTACGCTGGAAGGATTCAGAATATATAGATGGAGACGAAATGGATAGAAATGTATTGATGCACAAAGAATAAATCCTTGAGGAATGGCCCACGAGCCATTTCTGCAGACAGACGTGCTGAAATGCTTGTTTTTCTGTTCAGGACTGTGAGTGCTGATATGTTTCTGACAGGTATTTTGTTTGCGCACCCGTTGTTGTCAAGGAGGATACTGCCACAGGCCATGTGCAGTGCACCGTTCTGTTGTGTTGCTGTGTTGTGATACTTGAGCAAGCAGCACACTTGAACCATGTGTTGTAAACACTAATGGTACTAAACTCGTGGTAATACGACAGGACATATCCTCTACTAACCCCAGTACTTGTCTGCAGGGGTATGCACCATGTAAATCCACATTGAAGAGGGGGTATCTCGTACAGAGCTGTACAACTCCACTCACCACCACCACCACCACCACCCCCCCTTCCTCCTCTTCCCCCCCTAGATGGCCAGGTGTGCCCCCTGGTGGAGCTGTCGGCCAAGCAGGTGGCGTTCCACATCCCCTTCGAGGTGGTGGAGAAGGTGTACCCTCCGGTGCCCGAGCAGCTGCAGCTCCGCATCGCATACTGGAGCTTCCCCGAGAACGAGGAGGACATTCGGTGAGCGCACAGCCGCACACACACACACACACACACACACACACACACACCTGGACTAATGCTAATCACACATGGGCGTCATGTCTCCAAATCTAACTAACAATCACACCTGGACGTATAATTACCTATTACACCAGGATGTCTCCAAGTCTAATTAGCAATCACACGTGGATGTCTCCAAGTCAAACTAAGAATCACACCTGGACGTATAATTACCTATTACACCTGGATGTCTCCAAGTCTAATTAGCAATCACACGTGGATGTCTCCAAGTCAAACTAAGAATCACACCTGGACGTATAATTACCTATTACACCTGGATGTCTCCAAGTCTAATTAGCAATCACACGTGGATGTCTCCAAGTCTAATTAGCAATCACACGTGGATGTCTCCAAGTCAAACTAAGAATCACACCTGGACGTATAATTACCTATTACACC
The DNA here is from genome assembly GCA_002895965.2 of Coryphaenoides rupestris. Taxonomy (NCBI): domain Eukaryota; kingdom Metazoa; phylum Chordata; class Actinopteri; order Gadiformes; family Macrouridae; genus Coryphaenoides; species Coryphaenoides rupestris. The sequence continues at coordinate 563,285 of PIJE02000117.1, forward strand.
TGGATGTCTCCAAGTCTAATTAGCAATCACACGTGGATGTCTCCAAGTCTAATTAGCAATCACACGTGGATGTCTCCAAGTCTAACTAAGAATCACACCTGGACGTATAATTACCTATTACACCTGGATGTCTCCAAGTCTAATTAGTAGGGATGCACCGATACCGATACCAGTACTCGGTATCGGTCCGATACTGTGCTCATGTACTCGTACTCGTACTCGTTAAACTACTCCGATACAACCGCACCGATACCACTTTGGCAACGCAACGTTAACCTTGTAATATTCTTAGCCAAGGAATATTGAAATAAAGAGATGAGACCGAGTTGGCGTTTATGGATGTTTAATAGAAACTGCGCATGAGATCAGAACCGCGAATTAACGGAGCCCCCCCCACCCCACCAGAGACGCTGACTCGGAGCCCAGCGTCTCACGGGAGCGTCATCATTGCGCATCCATGGCGCAACATCTGTGATGTCCACCAATGTCCTAAACAACAACACGTCCTTGGTACCGAATATCCGACTGACGTATGTTGGATGGTTCTGAATAGGTTACATTTAATTGAAATTATTAATTATTAAATTATTAATTGAAGTTATATTTGTTTAATTTGTTCACAGTCAGAAAGTGAGGAACATCTGATTGAAAATAAAACATGTTTTCAAAGTCATTAGAACTGTAATGGTTTTATTAAGTACTCGGTATCGGTATTCGGTATCGGCAAGTACCCAAATGTAAGTACTTGTACTTGTACTCGGTCTGAAAAAAAGTGGTATCGGTGCATCCCTAATTTAAAACATTTATCGAACAAAACACGAATGCAGCACAAGATATATTATTATTGGAAATAGCATAAAGCTATCAATGTATCAAAGACTTTTACCCAACATTGATAGCTTTATGCTATTTCGAGTTGACAGGCGATGTTAACTTTACCGTAAAGTTAATGTCGCCTATCAACTCGACGAGGGCCACCGCGTCTCTTTTTTTCTAAATAAACAATTTGTTAACATGTCCGCTTCAGTATACTTAAAGAACAGAGAAACAAATACGATTCGGTTTTTATTTGAGTTATGACAGAACAGGTAGTCACAAAATATACAATTACATAAACAAGATCACTCGTATCGCGATGGAGTCCGCCATTCTTCTTGTTGTGCTCGCGTTGCTGGGAAGGCGGAGACTTCTACAGACGTACAGTGACGTCATGACGTGGGGGCGGGTTGGCTCTCGAGGCTCTCTAGCCGGTGGAAAAGCAAGCCGGTTCTTCAGTTGAACCAGCTCCGAACTGGCACTAGCACCAGCCCAGAACCAGCTCTCGGTTCACTTTGGTGGAAAAGCGGCTTGTGGGGGCTTTTCCACCAAGGCGTTTTCAGGGCCGGTTCGGAGCCAGAGCCTAAAACGAACCAGTTCTTCCTGTTTCCACAGACAAAGAACTGGCTCCCGGCCAGAAAAACTGGTTCGTTCTTGGCTCCAACCAGAGTTGAACCAACTAAGAACCGACTACGTCAGAGGCTGGGGGCGGGATTAGCAAGTCCGCCAAAAACTTTCTGCGCTCCATTTCACAACAAACCCCGACAATGGAAGTGACTACTCTGATACAACCGCACCGATACCACTTTGGCAACGCAACGTTAACGTTGTAATATTCTTAGCCAAGGAATATTGAAATAAAGAGATGCAACCGAGTTGTCGTTTATGGATGTTTAATAGAAACTGCGCATGGTACCGAGCATGGGCGTAGAATTTAGTGGGGACGCTGGGGACATGTCCCCACCAATTAACGGAGCACCCCCCCCCCCCATCAGAACGGCGAATTAACAGCGCACCCCCCCCCCCCCCATCAGAACCACAAATTAACAGCGCACCCCCCCCATCAGAACCACGAATTAACAGCGCACCCCCCCCCATCAGAACCACGAATTAACAGCGCACCCCCCCCCCCATCAGAACCACGAATTAACAGCGCACCCCCCCATCAGAACCGCGAATTAACGGAGCAGCATTGTTTTTCTAAATACACATTTTGTTAACATGTCTGCTGCAGTATACTTAGAGAACAGAGAAACTAATAAGATTCAGTTTTTATTTGAGTTATGACAGAACAGGTAGTAACAAAATATACAATTACAAAAACAAGATCACTCGTATCGATGTAGTCCGCCATTGTTCTTGTTGTGCTCGCGTTGCTGGGAAGGCGGAGACTTATACAGACGTACAGTGACGTAATGACGTGGGGGCGGGTTGGCTCTCGAGGCTCTCTAGCCGGTGGAAAAGCAAACCGGTTCTTAAGTTGAACCAGCTCCGAACTGGCACTAGCACCAGCCCAGAACCAGCTCTCGGTTCACTTTGGTGGAAAAGCCCGTGTGATGACATGTAGAAGACTGATTTACAAGCTGAGCTGAGCAGTTCGTTTTTTGTTTGCCACTCCTTTATCATCACTGAACTGAACATGAACTTCACATGTATGTACAGTATATGACAACACATGCAGATTATTGATGGGTAGGCCTATCATTAGTTAGCCCCCCCCACCCAATATCACCACCAGCCGTCACTTATTATTATTATTATTATTATTATAACCTACTGTATATGAACGCAGGTGTTGTGTGGGCATCCTATGTAATACAGAGTAATACACGCATGGGACATGTCGCAGTGAGTAGTAGCAGGTGGAGTCCTACTCAATCTCCTATTCAATGTTTGACCTTTTTATAAGATAAGATAGAACTTTATTAATCCCGAAGGACATTCTTGTGCCAGGTTGCATAGCAATACAGTACAATAGAACAATAGAGAAATCAACAGAACAACAGAATTATGTGCACTGATTTAAGCTCATTGGCAACTAATAAGTAGAACTTTGATTTCTCGACATAAATCCCCCAAAAAAGTCACGCACGGACACACGCACGTACGGACGGACACACGCACGGACGGACGCGCGGACACACGCACGGACACACGGACGGACCGGAAACCTGAAGACACGCGTCAGGACAAGAAAGCGTCGCCATGGAAACCGTGTTGACGTTCCGCAGGTAAGAAAAAGTTTCTTTGGATAAATGCACTATGTAAATACAATCCATTTACCATTTCTTTAGTGAGTGCAGTACAGTGCTAAATCACCACCTAGATGTAAACATGTAGCTTCATGTGACACCAAGCTGCTTAAAGTTGACCCCAAGCGTAGCGCACCATGCTGTCTGGCCCCGGCCCCCCCAAGGAGGAAGGCCCCCAGCGCGGAGCCCCGGGGCCCAGACCCAAGACCACCACCACCGAGACGCGTGTTGCTGGGGGGGGCGGCGGCCGCAGGCCTCCCCTGACCCTGCCCCCGCTGTCTCCGACGCCGCGTGGCAGAGTACGCCGCCCCCCTCCCCCCTTCGACATCGAGTCTGATTGGCCGATCCGCCGAGCTGGCGCGTCGCCCTCTCCCCGAGCCTCCGCTGCTATTGGTGGAGCTGCCCGGCCTCGTAGCGCGGTACGGACCGGGCATCGCCGCCGCCGACTCCACGTGGAAGGAAGGCCCCCGCTTGGTTGCGACGGCGTTGGGTGTTGACATCCCCGTTGCCGCGGTGGCTAGCACCTCGCCGACGCACAGATCATCAGACACCAGGTACCGCTGGGTTTACATTTAGAATATAGCTATTTAGCTAGCATATGACTAGCATATGACTAGCATATGTAGAGACTCAAACTTGGAGTAACAAAAAGAATATTCCATTTGCTGCATGACCTAGTTTCTAAAAACAACTTTAAAATATTTTGTATTTTACTGTCTATTGAAAAAAGGCCACACACACACACACACACACACACACACACACACACACACACACACACACACACACTCAATACTACATTAGTAATGATATTCAAAAATATATTCCCCTCTACCCCCAGCCTCTCGGAGCCTAACGAGGACAAGGAGAAGACCGCCACCGCTGTCGATGGCTCGAAGGAGTTGAAGTCGAGCCGGGCTGCTCCTCTTCCTCTTACGGGCGCACAGGTGCTGGAAACGCTGGCGCACAGGAAGAAGAGGGGTCAGGGAGCGCTTGAGTTTTATTGCCTGAAGCAGCGCCACCGTGGTGATGAATACCGGTAGACACTCACTCACCCATCAGCTGAAGCATGTGCCACGCGTGATTTCAGTCACATGCTTCACATGCTAGCTCCGCTTGCCCTGACCTTCCCTCCTCCTAGGCCCTATGACCTGGAAGTGGTGCCTCCCAGTAGAGCCGGTCCCGACCACTACCTGTTCTCCTCCGGCGGGGTGCGCCAGGTGACCCAGCGGCTCCCCGGGGACCTGATCTCCCTGGAGTACTGGCGGCGCGAGGCGGAGCAGTGGAGGTCCCTGAGAGCCGTCCCCTTCTTCAGGGACTACCGGCTGCACATGGCCCTCCGCTGGTGACTCACTGTGTTGCATATCACACGTGCACACACAAAAACATGCATTTTAGTATTATACACATGCATGTGTGAGTGACAGGCAGGGGCGTGTGAGTGACACTGAGTTTTAGCTAGTGGACACTGACCCATTTGTTTATTTTCTTCGTGGGTCCCGCAGGTGGCGCCAAAATGTCCGCCGCATGGTTTTCCAGCGCAGGCGTTCCGCTCTGTGGGGGTCGCTGCTCACGGCCACGCCACCGCTCAGACGCGCTCTGGGGCTCCTCGCTGGGTGAACACACGACCATCTTCTCTTCTTCTTCTTCGACCATCTTCTCCTTCTTCCCTAGCCTGGCCCCATAATCATACGGCCTGTAAAGCCCTTTGCGACTTTGTGATTAAGGGCTATACAAATAAAATTATTTGATTTGATCCTCATTGTAGACAACAGACAGAGTGCTGGGCTGTCTATGGGGGGAATGCCTTTTATTCACCTGCTTGGAAAGTTCTTCTTTTTTATATATTCTACATACAAAATTTGCACGTGAATAGCTCACCAATTGTCGGCTTTGCAATTCGTCATTCAAATTCATCGATCAAAAAGGCTTGCTTGGCTTAAGATAAGATAAGATAGAACTTTATTAATCCAGAAGGAAATTCTTGTGTGAGAGGTTAATCAAAATACTAACAACATAAGCATAGGAATAATAATACATACATACAATACAAATTTACAGTGAATAAGCCTAAGGAATAAGATATTCAGAAAGCAAAACAAGTTGGCAATGGTATTGAGAAGTAGTAGTAAGAAGTGGTGTTGCACATGAGGAATATTGCACATGATGATGAAAGAATGAATGAATATGTATTAATTAATATAAATTTTAATTAATTAATATTAATAGTAATATTAATTCATATTAATATTAGTTAATATTAATGAGTTAATAATATTAGTTAATAAATATGAATATGAATTAACCCTACTACTGCTGCAGCGTGAACGAGGAGCTGGCGGCCCTCCGGTGGCTGCCATGTGCGCTGCGGGGGAGAAGCTACACACTGCGGGAGTTCCGGCGCTCGCTGACCACCAGCAGGGGCCAGAGTCTGGACACGCTGGAGACCCTGCTGCGCCAACGCACCGCCATCTTGCACGCGGTAATACGACAAACCCCCCCCCCCCACACACACACACGCAGGGGTGGCAGTAGCTCAGGAGGTATAAGAGCGGTTGTCTGGCAACAGGAAGGTTGCTGGTTCGATCCCCAGGGCTCCCCCATCCTACCCAAGTGTGGAGGTGTCCCTGAGCAAGACGCCACCTAACCCTAACTGCTCCTGACGTGTTGGTTGTTACCTTGCACCCTGATGATGATATCGACCCCCATGTGGATGATATTGTGGGTCACTTACTACTTTTCACCATTGTCAAAAGCTGACCCTTTGGTACGAAATGGGTGAACCACACAGAATTAAATCTGTCTTGTCATCTTCTTTTCATCTTCTTTTATTTGACAAATACTCAAAACAAAACACTTATGTTGTTGTGACAAGCAGAGCAGCCAGGAGAGTGACTGACTGGGGCCCTCAGAGTTTATAGCTGAGATGTGGGTAATTGTCCTCAGTGCTCAGTAGCCAGAAGACATCCAGGCCACTCGATGGCGCCATAGCCGATGTGTCTAGACCAGGGGTAGCCAACACGGTGCCCATGGGCACCTGGTCGCCCGCAGGGACCTCGCGAGTCGCCCGCAAGGCATGCTCTAAATAAAATAAAAATGAAAAAATTAAGAGGAAAAAGTTAAATTTGAAATAAAAAAAAAAGTCAACAGCTTGTCACCCAGTGATAAAACAAGTTATGCTACGAAATTAACGTTGGTGAATGGGATACGTCTTGTTGACCCATATGCTTTAGGCGCCGATAAGTGGATTCATGGGCGTAGCATTTAGTGGGGACGCTGGGGACATGTCCCCACCAATATCCACCCCCCCCCCCCCCTCCCGGATCAGAACCGCGATTATACAGAACTATACAGCTGTGATTATACAGAACTATACAGCTGTGATTATACAGAACTATACAGCTGTGCTGCGGGCATCACTAGCTTTAACACCATTGATGTCACGGTCTCGTGTCAGCGGGCTCGCTGTGTGAGGGTGGGCGTGGTGATCTGTGCAACTTTGTTATTCAGGACATTTTTATCAAACAAGTCGCCCTTCGTACTACTACCTTTGAAGTAGCTCTCAGGTTCAAAAAGGTTGGTAACCCCTGGTCTAGACGGTACAGGAGAACATTTCCTGTGTCCCTCCCCAGGTACACCAGGAGTGCTATGATGCCCAACAGGAGCTACAGCGGCGCGTCGACCGCGCCACCAACGAGCCAACGGACCGCCAGCGACCCCGGCACCTGCACCTGGCCCAGCGGCGAGGCCTGGAGGCGGAGCTTGAGCGGGCGGGTCGGGCGTGTCGGGACCTGGGCCGCCTGGCGTCCCTGGCCAACCATATGGTGGCGCAGGCGCTGTGCTCGCTCGGCCAGCGAGAGGCCACCTCCTTCCTCAAAGGTGTCGTCCAGGTAGGAGGGAGGGAGTCGTGTGTGTGTGACAGTTTGGTGATGTGTGTTTGGGCCAGCTTTGTGCCACGTTCATGTTGCAGACATGTTACGTCTCCACCGATGCCACCGGTAAAGAAAACACTAGAGGGGAGATGCATACATTTGTAAATGTGTTATTTTATTTGTATTATTCTTTTGTGTATTATTCTATTGCTATGCAACCTCTGGCACAAGAATTTCCTTTGGGATTCATAAGTTTGTCTTATCTTATCTTATCTTATCTTATTTCATAGAACTTCTATGTCCTTATTCAGAAAATCAATGTTAAACAGATCATTAATGGATCATTGAGTAACCTTGCATAAATGTGCGAAAAGCATTTGACGGGTAAAACATTACAGCTTTATACGATGGCTTGAGGTATGCATCATATTATTGAATCAAACTACTCAACTAAATATTGGTAGCAGTGGTGCTGCTACACACCAGTCCAGTGGGGCTCCTCCACTCCAAGGACACACAGGCAGTTGAAACTCGTTCTATTAGCCTCGTAACTATGAATGCTTGAAACCTGCTCTATTCTTATCTTTATGCACCACAGTGATATATTGCTGTCTCTCTTTCTACAAATGTACTCTTTATAAGTCGCTTGGGATAAAAGCGTCTGCCAAATTCCCTAAATGTGAATGTATTTCCACTGTGTGGTGCCAGTGGGAGGAGTCTGGAGACGGCGCTCTGTTCCGAGCCCAGCTGATCTTCTGCCCCCGGGGCTCGCTGGCCCTGGACCCCCCCCTGCACCTCTTCCAGGAGGCGGTGCAGGGGGCGCTGCTGGACCTCTCCAGTAGCATCCTGCAGGTAACCGGGACACACTCACACACTCACACACTCGGTTGTTTTTGGAGGATCAGCTTGTCTGTTAAAATCGACTACTGGCAGTTGTTGTCTCCGCGAGGGAAATTCAAAGTCGATTCAGTGCATTCATCGGGGGCTGTGAGTTTGTCCTCCCCCCGTCCACCACTCAGCAGTGATTCAGTGTTTCTGTCCCCTGGCAGGCGTGTGACCTCTGTGGCCTCTTCCTGGAGGTCAGGGACCCTCCAGGAGGACCTTCCCTTCAAACGGAGGACACAGCATCCAGGGGAGACCCAGAGAGGGGAGACCCAGAGAGGGGAGACCCAGAGAGGGGACACCCAGAGCGGGGTCACCCAAAGAGGGGAGGCCAGCCTACAGTACAGCCCCTCCCTGGTCGAACCCCTTAGCGGTGCAGGGTCGCAGGCTGAGAGGCTGCTGCCTCCCCCTGTCCAGAAGCAGTCTGGAGTGGCAGCTGCGTGCCAGCGACGTCTCCGAGGACGTGGGGAGGCGATGTGCTCGGATCATTCAGGCAAGTGTGCCCCCTTTTTTACAATCTGTGATGATCGTGATGATTTTTTTAAAATCTTAATTCATTCATTTTCTGTAATGCGGTAAACGCTGTATTATATTTAGTATTATATAACACAATTAAAGGTGCTGTAGGTACTATTTGAGAGTTGTAGATATTATCTCACAGCATATTTTCACTCACTAGCAGCTGTGGTCTGTCGTGGCAATTATCCGATAATAATTGTGTCTATGGTGAAAGAGTCTAAAACAGACAAAGTACTTGTAGCAAATTAAAGAGTTTTAATGGATGCATCCATCAGACTACCCTCTAGCAGAGTGAGTACAGACCAACCCGGACACACTATATTTAAACATAACCCTCACCACATGAGGTTCCTGGCCTGACAAAGAACAAACAGTTGGCCCCCCTTTCATGTTGTCTCCCAGACGCATTGATTGGACCAATCTCCTGAATAACATACATCTTATGAAGGTTCCCGAATAACATACATTCAATGGAGGCTTCACTACAATGACAAGACAAACACAATAGGGGTTACTTGAAACAGATACTTCAATCAAAGCAACACTTAGTTTCTTGCATTAACATTACTAGATCCTTTAAAGTTGACATCAAATGTCTTCCTGTTTCAAGTGTT
>PIJE02000117.1:574072-603062 GCA_002895965.2 Coryphaenoides rupestris
CTGGGCAGAAAGGCATTGAGATGATTGGTCGATAGCTTCTTGTTCTTCTTTCATTCTTTCCATTACATCCTGATGTGTCTACATGTCACACAACTGTGCGTGTGGACACACACACACACACACACACACACACACACACGCTGATGCCTTGCTGGATGGCTTAACTTGTGTGTGTGTTTCCCTTCCCCTCCCCCACCATCAGACCCAGGCGGCCTCGCAGGACGCTCTGGACCAGATCAAGTCGGCCAACGAGGCCAACCTGCGCTCGCAGCTGGAGCAGCGGATCCGGGAGCTGGAGGCGGAGCTGGGCCGGGCGCGCTCCGGTCAGCAGGACAGCCTCAGCCTGCGGGAGTCGGCCCGCAGCGAGCTGGACCGCTACCGCGAGCTGTACAGCGATGAACTGAGACTCCGCAAGGCCCTGGCAGCCAAGCTGGACCGGTGAGCCTCACCCCTCGTCTCTCTCTCTTAACATGTCAGGGTTCACCCTGGTCTCTCTTAACATGTTAGGATCTCTTAACATGTTATGGTTCTTCCTGGTCTCTCAACATGTCAGGGTTCACCCTTTTAACATGTTAGGGGTCACCCTGGTCTCTCTTTTAACATGTTAGTCTCTCTCTTTACATGTTATGGTTCTTCCTGGTCTCGCTTAACATGTTAGGGTTCATCCTGGTCTCTCTTAACATGTTAAGGCCCTAACATGAACCCCAGTAGCCAGAAGACATCCAGGCCACTCGATGGCGCCATAGCCGATGTGTCTAGACCAGGGGTAGCCAACACGGTGCCCATGGGCACCTGGTCGCCCGCAGGGACCTCGCGAGTCGCCCGCAAGGCATGCTCTAAATAAATAAAAATGAAAAAATTAAGAGGAAAAAGTTAAATTTGAAATAAAAAAAAAGTCAACAGCTTGTCACCCAGTGATAAAACAAGTTATGCTACGAAATTAACGTTGGTGAATGGGATACGTCTTGTTGACCCATATGCTTTAGGCGCCGATAAGTGGATTCATGGGCGTAGCATTTAGTGGGGACGCTGGGGACATGTCCCCACCAATATCCACCCCCCCCCCCCCCCTCCCGGATCAGAACCGCGATTATACAGAACTATACAGCTGTGATTATACAGAACTATACAGCTGTGATTATACAGAACTATACAGCTGTGCTGCGGGCATCACTAGCTTTAACACCATTGATGTCACGGTCCTCGTGTCCAGCGGGCTCGCTGTGTGAGGGTGGGCGTGGTGATCTGTGCAAACTTTGTTATTCAGGACATTTTTATCAAAACAAGTCGGCCCTTCGTACTACTACCTTTGAAGTAGCTCTCAGGTTCAAAAAGGTTGGTAACCCCTGCGTCTAGACGGTACAGGAGAACATTTCCTGTGTCCCTCCCCAGGTACACCAGGAGTGCCTATGATGCCCAACAGGAGCTACAGCGGCGCGTCGACCGCAGCCACACCAACGAGCCAACGGACCGCGCCAGCGACCGCCGGCAGCCTGCACCTGGCCCAGGCGGCGAGGCCTGGAGGTGGAGCTTGAGCGGTGCGGGTCGGGCGTGTCGGGACCTGGGCCGCCTGGCGTCCTGGCCAACCATATGGTGGCGCAGGCGCTGTGCTCGGCTCGGTCCAGCGAGAGGCCACCGTCCTTCCTCAAAGGTGTTCGCCAGGGTAGGAGGGAGGGAGTCGTGTGTGTGTGACAGTTTGGTGATGTGTGTTGGGGCCAGCTTTGTGCCACGTGTCATTGTTGCCAGACATGTTACGTCTCCACCGATGCCACCTGGTAAAGAAACACTAGAGGGGAGAATGCATACATTTGTAAATGTGTTATTTTATTTGTATTATTCTTTTGTGTATTATTCTATTGCTATGCAACCTCTGGCACAGAAGAATTTCCTTTGGAGGGTCAGTAGAAGTTTTGTCTTATCGTTGATCGTTATCTTATTCGTTTAATTTCATAGAACGTTCTAGTGTCCTTATTCAGAAAATCAATGTAAACAGATCATATAAATGGATCAGTTAGAGTAACCTTGCATAAATGTGCGAAGAAGCAGTTTGACGGGTAAACATGGTACAAGCTTTATACGAGTGGCTTGAGGTAGATGCATCCATAATAATTGAATCAAAGCTACTCACTAAATAGTTGGTTAGGCGAGTGGTGCTGCCTTACACACCGAGTGCAGTGTGGGCTCCTGCCACTCAGAAGGCCACAGGCAGTTGAAAACGGCAGCTTCTGGATTTAGGCCGTCGTAACTATGAGATGCTTGAAGACCTGCTCTATTCTTATCTTATAGTGCACCACGAGTGATATATTGCTGACTCTCGTTTCTTACAAGTGTACTCTTTACTAAGTCCGGGCTTGGGATAAAGCGTCTGCCAAATTCCCTCAAATCGTGAAATGTGATTTCCACTGTGTGGGTGCCAGTGGGAGGAGTCTGGAGACGGCGCTCTGTTCCGAGCCCAGCTGATCTTCTGCCCCGGGGCTCGCTGGCCCTGGACCCCCCTGCACCTCTTCCAGGAGGCGGTGCAGGGGGCGCTGCTGGACCTCTCCAGTAGCATCCTGCAGGTAACCGGGACACACTCACACACTCACACACTCGGTTGTTTTTGGAGGATCAGCTTGTCTGTTAAAATCGACTACTGGCAGTTGTTGTCTCCGCGAGGGAAATTCAAAGTCGATTCAGTGCATTCATCGGGGGCTGTGAGTTTGTCCTCCCCCCGTCCACCACTCAGCAGTGATTCAGTGTTTCTGTCCCCTGGCAGGCGTGTGACCTCTGTGGCCTCTTCCTGGAGGTCAGGGACCCTCCAGGAGGACCTTCCCTTCAAACGGAGGACACAGCATCCAGGGGAGACCCAGAGAGGGGAGACCCAGAGAGGGGAGACCCAGAGAGGGGACACCCAGAGCGGGGTCACCCAAAGAGGGGAGGCCAGCCTACAGTACAGCCCCTCCCTGGTCGAACCCCTTAGCGGTGCAGGGTCGCAGGCTGAGAGGCTGCTGCCTCCCCCTGTCCAGAAGCAGTCTGGAGTGGCAGCTGCGTGCCAGCGACGTCTCCGAGGACGTGGGGAGGCGATGTGCTCGGATCATTCAGGCAAGTGTGCCCCCTTTTTTACAATCTGTGATGATCGTGATGATTTTTTTAAAATCTTAATTCATTCATTTTCTGTAATGCGGTAAACGCTGTATTATATTTAGTATTATATAACACAATTAAAGGTGCTGTAGGTACTATTTGAGAGTTGTAGATATTATCTCACAGCATATTTTCACTCACTAGCAGCTGTGGTCTGTCGTGGCAATTATCCGATAATAATTGTGTCTATGGTGAAAGAGTCTAAAACAGACAAAGTACTTGTAGCAAATTAAAGAGGATCAGCTGACCAGCGGCTTGCCTGGTGGTGATCCTTTACCTCTCTGACCTCTCTGACCTCTCTCTCCCTCCCCCTCCAGGGCCAACGACCGGCTGGCGGACTCCAACGCCAAGCTGCTGAGCGAGCGCCACCGCAGCAAGTCCCTGATGGCCAGCGGCATGGCCAACGGGAGCCTGACGGGCCCCCCGCTGGACCTGGGCTCCCTGGGCTCCCTGGGCTCCCTGGGCTCCCCGCTGCCGGCCTACGGGGCCTCGCTGGGCCGCAGCCTGGGCCTGGGGCCGGGGGACAGGCAGGGCAGCAGGGTGGAGGAGTACCTGGCCAAGGTGAGCGGTGGTCGTGGTGGTGGTGGTGGTGGTGGTGGTGTTCTCCACCTGTGGGTTGGTTTTGAGGTGTTAGGATGTCACTGCTTTTTGTTGTTTGTTCACCATCTTCACCATCATGTGTTAGAGTGTCTTGAAGATGGGGTGGGGGGTGTATTTGGGTTTCATCGAAAATGTATTCGGTATTCTACTGGGATTATAAAAATAACCATATAAACCTAATTAAGCTTATATAATTTTTCTCGGCAGTAGAAAGAGCAGAAAGTGCTTTATTTATTTCTATTTCTTTACTTGTTTGTGTATTTTTGACCAGCTCCAACTAGACAACAACAAGAGATCTGATATTGCCCTTTAACCACACGGCTCCAACTTGCCAGCTAGCTAGAGTCTTCACCACTGGTCTCTCCCTGTCTCTGTCTCCGGGACTCTGTTCTCTCTCTAGTAGCAGGGTGGTGGTGATGGTGGTGATGGTGGTGGTGCTGGTGCTGGTGGTCGGTGGGGGGGGCCCATGCTTAACGTGTCTCCTTCTCCTTCTTCTGCTTCTCCTTCTATTTCTATTTTTATTTCTATTTCTATGTCTCGCCCGTCTTCAGCTTCTAGCTCAGAAATCTCTCTCTCACCACCTGTCCCCTCTCCAGCCAGACACATGAGCAGGTGTGTTATTTAGTGCGCTGTTCGTTCGCCGGTTGATTTGGCTGAACCGCCTCCGCTTGCTGCCCTGTCGCTTCTGCCTGAAAGGCCTCTGTTATGCGTCTTCCGGAATTAGCGTCGGAAACCGGCTTCCGACGCTTCTGCTCGGTTCTTTTCGTTCGTTTGGTGGGCGGGGTAAAGCCCTCCCACCCCCCCCATCCTCGGCGATAGGGTAGACTAGTGGGGTATGGATCCAGGGTTTTTTTTTTACTCCGCCTCCCTAGGTTGACGGGGACAGCCTCCTATTCTCTAGTACCGGCCCCCCGATATCGGCCAGTTCTGTGGAACTATACGAGGTAGAAGTCAAATTCAGGCGTCCGATTTGTTCTGATCTCCGAAGCATTCAGAGGCCTTAAAACCCCCCCCCCCCTGACCACAAGACAACGGGGTTCCTACATTTAACCTCAATTTCACTGCGATATAGTAATATTAATATTGTATTAATATCGTAATATTGTGATGGGGTGCTTTTATTTAACCAACATTGAGAGAAGCACAGTTGTTTGTCTTAACCGCTCAGTGTTGTGAGGCAGCAAGCCTAAACCGTCTGTATATACACGAATATACACGTGTATATACAGTATACATGTGCTATGATTGTGCACACGTATACTCTGTGTATACTCTGCATGTGGGCATGTTGTGATGTGTTCCACGCAGACTCCTTTTAAATGCTGCTGTGTGCTCCCATGTGTGTGTGTGTGTGTGTGTGTGTAAAATATGTACGCATTCACAGTTATCTCAAACAGCCCATGTTATTTGTGTGTGTGTGTGTGTGTGTGTGTGTGTGGTGGTGTGTCGAGTCAAGTGTATGCGTCGCTTGTTCATTGGAATAGTTTGGATAATAATCAGAATATTTCTCCTTTCGCCTCGTAGATGCAGAGCGAGTTGGAGAGGAACATATCGAAGGAGCTAACCCAAGGTGAGTGACCTCCGACCCGACCTCTCTCACGACTATTACGATCAGCGCGATTCTAGCTCCGTCTTCAATGCTCATCTTTAATCTGCTAACGTATACGATTGGGCCGGGCTGAATGTTCGTCATCATAATAATAAATAATAATATAATAATAATAACCTTATTATTTTGCTCTTTTTTTAAAAAACAAAGGTTTTACAAAGTGCTTTACAAAACAAATAGAAACATATAAAACTGAATACACAATACAAAAAAGAAATATGCAAATAAAAATAGGAACGACACAGTAAAAGCCAACCACACGAATTTGGCAAAATGATCTCCGCACCACGCACACATAACGTCCGTCCTCCCTCCTCCTCCCTCCTCCTCTTCCTCCCTCCTCTTCCTCCTCCTCCTCCCCACCCCACCCACCCCAGCCCACGGTGGAGCTGGACGGCGGTGGGGGGCTCGGCCGGCTGTCCCCGGTAGGGGCTCGGCCTCCACCGCGGCGGACCCCCGGGACCCGCTGGAGCCGCGCCACGCAGCAGTACTTGGACGTGCTGAAGAAGAACTACATGATCTGAGGGGGAGGGTCTGCGGGGGTCCGGTCCCGTCCGGTCCGGTGCTGGTCCCGTCCGGTCTGGGCCTGATCGGTCCGAGGAACACGAGACCTGGTGTGTGGCAGGAAGGTGTCTTCATGTCAACTACTGCCACACACACACACACACAACACCACACCGTCAATATTAAACGCAATTCCATGACAATCGCGCCAGTATTGGAGAGCGGGAAAAACTAAAACAGGGTTTGTAAAGACGCTAAACGCCAAAGAGGGGCACCGTCACCGCCGCGCCACCAACCTCTAGCACGATATATTCTCCATCACTCACCGCCAGTAGTCTGAAGCTCGCTGTCTCCTTCTCCGTCTCTCTCTCTCCCTCTCTCTCTCTCTCTCTCTCTCTGTCTGTCTCTGTCTCTGTCTCTCTCTCTCTGTCTCTCTTCTGTCTTCCTGTCTCTCTGTCTCTCTCTCTCTCTCTCTCTCTGTCTCCTCTCTCTCTCTCTGTCTCTCTCTCTCTCTCTCTCTCTCTCTCTCTCTCTCTCTCTCCTCATCCTCTCTCTCTCTCTCTACTCTCTCTCTCACGGACGCAACATTGCACTTATCCACTCAGCGAGAAAAATTTGCATGATATTATGATTAATATTATTATTATTATTAGTTTATTATTCTCCTTAATTTAAAAGCGTACTTTTAAGCCACGATTCTTAACACCTTTATTATGAGGTGTGTACGAAGGGGGAGTCCATGGATCCTCCTGAATGGGCTGCTCGAGGGAAACAGTGTGTGTGTATATACAGTGTACCGTTTGGACTTTTATTTTATTTGTGTTTATTTGGAATTACAAAGATGTATCCGATGTCCGGATCTATACGTCGCGCGCCAGAGGTGCCAACTAGCGTTCCCGTTTGGTACGTGCCATCCAGTGGTGTAATATAAAAACTAATAAGACTTTTATTCCAGATTATTTGGTCGGCTTATATTATTGATATTTGTGGTTTGTTAATTGTTGTTGTTGTTTTTTTAAAAGTTACAGTACTGTACTTGGAACGAGACGAAACCAGAATATTCTGGATACACTTAAGCAGCTTACGTTGTCAACAGTTAGTTTTAGTTTTTGCTTTTAGTTCGTTTTTTTTTTGTCTGTGGTGCTTTCACCAAAAAGTGGAAATCCATCAGTATTTCATTTTTTTGTTTCTTGTAATTTAATGATATGAGCTTTGTATTGTACAATCTGAGAAGGGAACATTTGAAACACCATGTACTTTACACGAAGAACCTAAAGTTGTAAATTAAAACGTTTTAAATAAAAAGCATGAACCCTTGTTATCAATTGATTCATCCCATTAGTGCATTAATTATTTACTTGCTATGCCTAACTTTACTATGCTAAATGATTCCTTCTACTTACAGTTCCCGATAAATGAACTATAGTATCGGGAAAGTATGTGTTTTGGATTTCAGGATGAAAAAAAAGAAAAATTCAAACCCATCAGAGACGGACATCTTAGTTTTTTTGGTTTTTCTAATCAATCAATCAATAAACGATGACGGCACTCATTAGCTACAGAGTTAAAATGGCAGTACCATCGGACAATGCCCCGACGCCGAATTATGCTTCGCGCAATTCACCGAGCGTCCAAGACAAGGCCTCTCGCTCTGGAACGAGGTGGCAACGCTAGCATCAATAATTCATGCAAACCCCCGTTGTATCCTCACCCTCATTATCTTAAGTTTTGCTACGCCCTCCAAGTGTACATGAAATCGGATGGCTTTATGGAAACTATTCCCCTCATTTATTAAAATGATGTGTTTACCATTCCCTCTCTCACGCGCGTCTCTGGCGCCTTTGATCGGTCCTCTCTGTCAGACTCGATATTCAAATTGCGTTGCGTTTATTTTTGTTGCGTTTACGCCGAGCGGGGTACACATGACAGACTGACTATTAGCTGTTATATGCTTTTCTTTTTATTCTTTGTTTTTATAAGACGCTATACACACACACACACACACACACACACACACACACACGCTTTTTACACGCAACCCTTTGTTTTGATTGAGGAGGTTACAAACACTGTCTCGGAGCGTTGGGGCGGCGGGGAAGGAATACAAATAGACGCATCGCTTCACGTCTTCGTGAAATGCGCTCCAAATGTTTTGTTTTTGTTTTTTCCGGAAAAGGAAAAGAAAGACTCGAGTTTTCAAACAAACTGCTCACCGGCGGGTCATGGCTGTTATGTGAGTAGCCTATAGTCTACTCTCCATATCTCATCGGGCTCGTCAAGACATTGTCGTTTGTGTGTGTGTTTGCGTGTGTGTGTTTGTGTGTGTGTGTGTGTGCGAGAGAGAGAGAGTGTGCACGCAAGAGTGTGTATGTGAGCGAGAGACTGGCATACCTTTTGCCAAAACACTTCTTCTTCTTTTTTTTATTATTATTTTTAACACGACTTCTCCAAAGCCTGACACATGTGGTCAATGTTTATTTGAACACTGTTAAACGCAACACAGTGTTGTCCATTACTGGCTATCATCAGCCCTTCTGTGTACACATTGTTAATAGGATGCAGGCCAACCTTCTGACGATCCCTACTTATAGTCTATACTAAACACTGTAGGGCTGTGGGGCTTTAGATTCAATCACAATAATAACTTGAACTGTCAGGCTTTGGAGAAGTCGTGTTAAAAATAATAATAAAAAAAAGAAGAAGAAGTGTTTTGGCAAAAGGTATGCCAGTCTCTCGCTCACATACACACTCTTGCGTGCACACTCTCTCTCTCTCGCACACACACACACACACACACACACACACACGCAAACACACACATACACACACACACACACACAAACACACGCAAACACACACACACACACAAACGACATGTCTTGACTAGATGGATGAGTCCATATGGGAGGAGTGGCCGGCTGAGTGGGGGGCTCAATAGGCTGCCGCATGATCGGAATTTCTCTTAGGTAGGAGCGGCGATCTCGTGTCTGGAAAGGTCCGGGGTGCCTCGCTTGCCCCGCGTAAGAACCCCCACGCAGAGACACAAGCACTCTCTCTCCGGGTGTATACCCCGCGGTGCGACCGGGAGCCGGGAAACTAAACGTTGTAGCATGTACATCCCCGAACAACACACCCCACGCTCAATTTAGGGCATCCCTTCTGTACCCTGCTCAGCCCGTAAGCAAGTACAGGCCGGCTTTTGGGCTGAAATCTGGACATGATTCTGAGCATTGGTGGTCATCCGTGCCGCGTTAGCCGGGGACGGCATGTCCCCGCGTTCACGCAGGCCGGCAATTCTAGTCTCTGTCGTCAGATCGTTGCGTCACAAATAATGAGCATTTAAAGAAAAAAGTTTAATTTCGCTGCGGTCGATACACAACTGACTTTCATGTAAGGCTGAGCTCGGTGGGTACCTTGACACTTTCTCACTGCGCCGTCGTGCCGTTAACGCTAAAACCTTGAAAAGCTACAACATATTGCTTTATAATTCTCGCGCGCCGTGATTCGAGTGCATCAGTGGATGACTATCCGGTTACTCCACATAGTCATCACGCAAGGAACGAAAGGAAAGAGCAGGAGTAGAATCGCCTTAGATGAGCCGACAGCTCACAGATCTTGCATGAAATGTCATCTAGCACGTCCTCCTTTCATCTTCCGATCGAGGTTGGAGGAGGAGAGAAGGGAGTTAGAGGAGGAGGAGGAGGAGGAGGAGGATGAGGAGGAGGGTGGGGAGTTAAGAAGCGTCTGACAAGTTTCACGTCACCCCGTTCTTCGGCTTGCAAAGAGCGACGTGGGAGACACTCAAAGCAGGAGTCGCGCTCCCGCCCGAGGAACCCCTCACCTGAACACAGAAGCCACCGCAGCGATCTTGGGCCCCTCGATCTCATCAAGAGATGAGTGCAAAGGTCAGAGTGGTTCGATCTGTTCAATCGGATGTTCTGTTCTGTAACATACACTGCCGTAGCTAATGAGTGCCGTCATCGTTTATTGATTGATTGATTAGAAAAACCAAAAAAACTAAGATGTCCGTCTCTGATGTGTTTGAATTTTCATTTTTCTTCATCCTGAAATCCAAAACACATACTTTTCCCGATACTATATTCATTTATCGGGAACTGTAAGTAGAAGAGAATCATTTAGCATAGCAAGTAAATAAATTTATGCACTAATGGGATGAATCAATTGATAACAAGGGTTCATCTTTTTATTTAAAATGTTTTATTTACAACTTTAGGTTCTTCTGTAATGTACAGGTGTTTCAAATGTTCCCTTCTCAGATTGTACAATACAAAGCTCATAGACTCATATCCCGTCCTTACCCAATTTTTTGTGTGGTGAAAAAGCGGCCATAGTCTCGACAGTTATTTAGAGAAATAATAGAATAACTGGACACATCTTTAGCAAGTTCAGAGGACCGCATAGGTATCTAGCTGGCACTCGATATGTCTCAAGTGTATTTTATAGTATGAGTCATCCGATATGAGTATATCATATATATCAATATACATACACAATCTGGGTATAAGCCAGTTTTAGGGCAAAACCTTAAATATAATGTGGGACAACGTAAAGCTTAAGGTATCCAGAATCTCCCCTGCTAGAAGGAACAACCGTATGCGATCATCCTAGAGACATCTACGAACAGCAGCACGAGAGAAGAGCGAGGCGAGAGCGATAGTCGAAAGCGCCGCAAACTCGGCAAGATTGAACTGTGCTGAAAGTATATATAAGTATATTGAACACAAACAATTATAAAATACTTAGAGCAACGGAGGAAAACAGGACCGATTAGACGTATTCCTCTCTATACTACCCCTCCCCGGCATAAGACAGACCTCTGCATGCACCCGAGTAATGCACGTTAGTTTCTGAGGACACGATATCCCGGAACGGTAACTCAACCTCCCGTAATCAATTACATAACTACCATCAGGAGCAAAACCCATCCTAATACCTAATAAACAGAGCTTCCTATCACTCTAGTAGTCACTTTGTCAGCTCGTTGTGTACATTCCCTTAACAGCACACAATCTTGTCACTTCTGGGAGCTATCCACCCAGAATTAATGATCTATACACTTCGCGCCCTCTACCCACTCATTATAATGATCAAACTAGTAATAATAATAAATATATATATAAATAGCATGCCCTCGTATAAGCCCATGCGCGTAAAAAAAGAAAATGATGTGTGTGTTGTGGTGTGTGTCTGTTGTGGTATGTGTGTGTGTGTGTGTGTGTGTGTGTGTGTGTGTGTGTGACAAGTGATCGAATAATGCACTCTCCATCGTAGAGAGAGGGCGCGGAAGAAGAGTGATAGACCTTACTGAGGTGAGAATGACGTCGCAGAGAAGAGACGAAGTATACACGGGACGAAGACCAGCCGGACCGCTAGTGAGGTATGAGAAAAAAGAAGAAAAGACAGCGGGTGTTTACTATGAATGACTCGGAGGGTTATGGGACGGAGGCGGGCTAATGAATCCCACCGTGTTTCCGGCTGCTGCTGCTGTTTACGCACAAATATTTCATATTGTTGCCGCGAAACTGACCCTGACAAATTGCGCCGCGTGTGTTGTTCCGTGTCCTCGCTTAATGAGTCGGTTAATTCAAATATTAAACGTGTTACTTCGGTAAACACAACACAACACACACACACACATGGCCACGTTCACGCAAGCATTCAGGTGTTATATGTTGTATTGGTGTTGTATTGTAGGAGGCTGATGGATAGAACTCTTATTTAGGTGTGGTTGTTATGTGGTGTTAGGGGGTCTGTGTGGGTGTGCCCCGATAGATGAGACCCTGCCACTACCACGGTAGTGAGTGGTATCTCCGACTCCCTCCGTTACCCTAGCCATCGATCTATCAATTCTCATCTGCCCTTGATCCTCTAACGCTACTCCCCTCGACACTCATTTACGGGGTGCACTCATATATGTAGCCGTGGACTTACTTAAGCGGTAGACTCAATAAGTTGTACCCGTGAAATGACACTCATTTACGGGGTGCACTCATATATGTAGCCGTGGACTTACTTAAGCGGTAGACTCAATAAAGTTTGTCCCGTGCTCATTTACGGGTGCACTATATATGTAGCCTGATTGCGTAGCATAGATTTACCGCTTAAGTAAGTCCACGGCTACATATATGAGTGCACCCCGTAAATGAGTGTCATTTCACGGGTACAACTTATTGAGTCTACCGCTTAAGTAAGTCCACGGCTACATATATGAGTGCACCCCGTAAATGAGTGTCATTTCACGGGTACAACTTATTGAGTCTACCGCTTAAGTAAGTCCACGGCTACATATATGAGTGCACCCCGTAAATGAGTGTCATTTCACGGGTACAACTTATTGAGTCTACCGCTTAAGTAAGTCCACGGCTACATATATGAGTGCACCCCGTAAATGAGTGTCATTTCACGGGTACAACTTATTGAGTCTACCGCTTAAGTAAGTCCACGGCTACATATATGAGTGCACCCCGTAAATGAGTGTCATTTCACGGGTACAACTTATTGAGTCTACCGCTTAAGTAAGTCCACGGCTACATATATGAGTGCACCCCGTAAATGAGTGTCATTTCACGGGTACAACTTATTGAGTCTACCGCTTAAGTAAGTCCACGGCTACATATATGAGTGCACCCCGTAAATGAGTGTCATTTCACGGGTACAACTTATTGAGTCTACCGCTTAAGTAAGTCCACGGCTACATATATGAGTGCACCCCGTAAATGAGTGTCATTTCACGGGTACAACTTATTGAGTCTACCGCTTAAGTAAGTCCACGGCTACATATATGAGTGCACCCCGTAAATGAGTGTCATTTCACGGGTACAACTTATTGAGTCTACCGCTTAAGTAAGTCCACGGCTACATATATGAGGTGGTGGGGTCCGCCCCGGGAGTGAGTCCCCCGCCTCGGGAGTCCCCCACCTCGGGTAAGTATAGGGGAGAGCCGGTGCCCCTGGATGTCTGGATGTCTGGATGTCCGGAGCTCTGGATGTCTGGATGTCTGGATGTCTGGATCTCTGGATGTCTGGATCTCTGGAGCTCTGGATCTCTGGAGCTCTGGAGCTCTGGGTCTCTGGGTCTCTGGATGTCTGGATGTCTGGATGTCTGGATGTCTGGATGTCTGGAGCTCTGGAGCTCTGGGTCTCTGGGTCTCTGGATGTCTGGATCTCTGGAGCTCTGGGTCTCTGGGTCTCTGGGTCTCTGGATGTCTGGATGTCTGGATGTCTGGATGTCTGGATGTCTGGATCTCTGGAGCTCTGGGTCTCTGGGTCTCTGGGTCTCTGGGTCTCTGGATGTCTGGATCTCTGGAGCTCTGGATCTCTGGAGCTCTGGAGCTCTGGTCTCTGGGTCTCTGGATGTCTGGATGTCTGGATGTCTGGATCTCTGGATCTCTGGAGATCTGGAGCTCTGGAGCTCTGGGTCTCTGGATGTCTGGATCTCTGGAGCTCTGGGTCTCTGGGTCTCTGGGTCTCTGGATGTCTGGATGTCTGGGTGTCTGGGTGTCTTGGTCTCTGGAGCTCTGGGTCTCTGGGTCTCTGGGTCTCTGGATGTCTGGATGTCTGGATGTCTGGATGTCTGGATCTCTGGATCTCTGGAGCTCTGGAGCTCTGGGTCTCTGGGTCTCTGGATGTCTGGATCTCTGGAGCTCTGGGTCTCTGGGTCTCTGGATGTCTGGATGTCTGGATGTCTGGATGTCTGGATCTCTGGAGCTCTGGGTCTCTGGGTCTCTGGGTCTCTGGATGTCTGGATGTCTGGATCTCTGGAGCTCTGGGTCTCTGGGTCTCTGGGTCTCTGGGTCTCTGGATGTCTGGATGTCTGGATGTCTGGATCTCTGGATGTCTGGGTCTCTGGGTCTCTGGATGTCTGGAGCTCTGGATGTCTGGGTCTCTGGATGTCTGGATCTCTGGATGTCTGGATCTCTGGATGTCTGGATCTCTGGATCTCTGGAGCTCTGGGTCTCTGGGTCTCTGGATGTCTGGAGCTCTGGATCTCTGGATCTCTGGAGCTCTGGGTCTCTGGGTCTCTGGATGTCTGGATGTCTGGATGTCTGGAGCTCTGGAGCTCTGGATGTCTGGGTGTCTGGGTGTCTGGGTCTCTGGGTCTCTGGATGTCTGGATCTCTGGATGTCTGGATGTCTGGATGTCTGGAGGTCTGTATGTCTGGAGCTCTGGAGCTCTGGAGCTCTGGGGGTCTGTGTGTGTCCGTGTGTGTCCGTGTGTGGGCGTCGTGTGATTACCACTCGGCCACCCCGGCTACATATATGAGTGCACCCCGTAAATGAGTGTCATTTCACGGGTACAACTTATTGAGTCTACCGCTTAAGTAAGTCCACGGCTACATATATGAGTGCACCCCGTAAATGAGTGTCATTTCACGGGTACAACTTATTGAGTCTACCGCTTAAGTAAGTCCACGGCTACATATATGAGTGCACCCCGTAAATGAGTGTCATTTCACGGGTACAACTTATTGAGTCTACCGCTTAAGTAAGTCCACGGCTACATATATGAGTGCACCCCGTAAATGAGTGTCATTTCACGGGTACAACTTATTGAGTCTACCGCTTAAGTAAGTCCACGGCTACATATATGAGTGCACCCCGTAAATGAGTGTCATTTCACGGGTACAACTTATTGAGTCTACCGCTTAAGTAAGTCCACGGCTACATATATGAGTGCACCCCGTAAATGAGTGTCATTTCACGGGTACAACTTATTGAGTCTACCGCTTAAGTAAGTCCACGGCTACATATATGAGTGCACCCCGTAAATGAGTGTCATTTCACGGGTACAACTTATTGAGTCTACCGCTTAAGTAAGTCCACGGCTACATATATGAGGTGGTGGGGTCCGCCCCGGGAGTGAGTCCCCCGCCTCGGGAGTCCCCCACCTCGGGTAAGTATAGGGGAGAGCCGGTGCCCCTGGATGTCTGGATGTCTGGATGTCCGGAGCTCTGGAGGTCTGGGTGTCTGGGTGTCTGGAGCTCTGGGTGTCTGGATGTCTGGGTCTCTGGGTCTCTGGGTCTCTGGATGTCTGGATGTCTGGATGTCTGGATCTCTGGAGCTCTGGATCTCTGGAGCTCTGGAGCTCTGGGTCTCTGGGTCTCTGGATGTCTGGATGTCTGGATGTCTGGATCTCTGGATCTCTGGAGCTCTGGAGCTCTGGGTCTCTGGGTCTCTGGATGTCTGGATCTCTGGAGCTCTGGGTCTCTGGGTCTCTGGGTCTCTGGATGTCTGGATGTCTGGATGTCTGGATGTCTGGATGTCTGGATGTCTGGATCTCTGGAGCTCTGGGTCTCTGGGTCTCTGGGTCTCTGGGTCTCTGGATGTCTGGATCTCTGGAGCTCTGGATCTCTGGAGCTCTGGAGCTCTGGGTCTCTGGGTCTCTGGATGTCTGGATGTCTGGATGTCTGGATCTCTGGATCTCTGGAGCTCTGGAGCTCTGGAGCTCTGGGTCTCTGGATGTCTGGATCTCTGGAGCTCTGGGTCTCTGGGTCTCTGGGTCTCTGGATGTCTGGATGTCTGGGTGTCTGGGTGTCTTGGTCTCTGGAGCTCTGGGTCTCTGGGTCTCTGGGTCTCTGGATGTCTGGATGTCTGGATGTCTGGATGTCTGGATCTCTGGATCTCTGGAGCTCTGGAGCTCTGGGTCTCTGGGTCTCTGGATGTCTGGATCTCTGGAGCTCTGGGTCTCTGGGTCTCTGGATGTCTGGATGTCTGGATGTCTGGATGTCTGGATCTCTGGAGCTCTGGGTCTCTGGGTCTCTGGGTCTCTGGATGTCTGGATGTCTGGATCTCTGGAGCTCTGGGTCTCTGGGTCTCTGGGTCTCTGGGTCTCTGGATGTCTGGATGTCTGGATGTCTGGATCTCTGGATGTCTGGGTCTCTGGGTCTCTGGATGTCTGGAGCTCTGGATGTCTGGGTCTCTGGATGTCTGGATCTCTGGATGTCTGGATGTCTGGATGTCTGGATCTCTGGAGCTCTGGGTCTCTGGGTCTCTGGGTCTCTGGATGTCTGGATGTCTGGGTGTCTGGGTGTCTTGGTCTCTGGAGCTCTGGGTCTCTGGGTCTCTGGGTCTCTGGATGTCTGGATGTCTGGATGTCTGGATGTCTGGATCTCTGGATCTCTGGAGCTCTGGAGCTCTGGGTCTCTGGGTCTCTGGATGTCTGGATCTCTGGAGCTCTGGGTCTCTGGGTCTCTGGATGTCTGGATGTCTGGATGTCTGGATGTCTGGATCTCTGGAGCTCTGGGTCTCTGGGTCTCTGGGTCTCTGGATGTCTGGATGTCTGGATCTCTGGAGCTC
This sequence comes from Coryphaenoides rupestris, assembly GCA_002895965.2. Taxonomy (NCBI): domain Eukaryota; kingdom Metazoa; phylum Chordata; class Actinopteri; order Gadiformes; family Macrouridae; genus Coryphaenoides; species Coryphaenoides rupestris. Next base: position 590,224 of record PIJE02000117.1, read on the forward strand.
TGGGTCTCTGGGTCTCTGGGTCTCTGGGTCTCTGGATGTCTGGATGTCTGGATGTCTGGATCTCTGGATGTCTGGGTCTCTGGGTCTCTGGATGTCTGGAGCTCTGGATGTCTGGGTCTCTGGATGTCTGGATCTCTGGATGTCTGGATCTCTGGATGTCTGGATCTCTGGATCTCTGGAGCTCTGGGTCTCTGGGTCTCTGGATGTCTGGAGCTCTGGATCTCTGGATCTCTGGAGCTCTGGGTCTCTGGGTCTCTGGATGTCTGGATGTCTGGATGTCTGGAGCTCTGGAGCTCTGGATGTCTGGGTGTCTGGGTGTCTGGGTCTCTGGGTCTCTGGATGTCTGGATCTCTGGATGTCTGGATGTCTGGATGTCTGGAGGTCTGTATGTCTGGAGCTCTGGAGCTCTGGAGCTCTGGGGGTCTGTGTGTGTCCGTGTGTGTCCGTGTGTGGGCGTCGTGTGATTACCACTCGGCCACCCCGGCTACATATATGAGTGCACCCCGTAAATGAGTGTCATTTCACGGGTACAACTTATTGAGTCTACCGCTTAAGTAAGTCCACGGCTACATATATGAGTGCACCCCGTAAATGAGTGTCATTTCACGGGTACAACTTATTGAGTCTACCGCTTAAGTAAGTCCACGGCTACATATATGAGTGCACCCCGTAAATGAGTGTCATTTCACGGGTACAACTTATTGAGTCTACCGCTTAAGTAAGTCCACGGCTACATATATGAGTGCACCCCGTAAATGAGTGTCATTTCACGGGTACAACTTATTGAGTCTACCGCTTAAGTAAGTCCACGGCTACATATATGAGTGCACCCCGTAAATGAGTGTCATTTCACGGGTACAACTTATTGAGTCTACCGCTTAAGTAAGTCCACGGCTACATATATGAGTGCACCCCGTAAATGAGTGTCATTTCACGGGTACAACTTATTGAGTCTACCGCTTAAGTAAGTCCACGGCTACATATATGAGTGCACCCCGTAAATGAGTGTCATTTCACGGGTACAACTTATTGAGTCTACCGCTTAAGTAAGTCCACGGCTACATATATGAGTGCACCCCGTAAATGAGTGTCATTTCACGGGTACAACTTATTGAGTCTACCGCTTAAGTAAGTCCACGGCTACATATATGAGTGCACCCCGTAAATGAGTGTCATTTCACGGGTACAACTTATTGAGTCTACCGCTTAAGTAAGTCCACGGCTACATATATGAGTGCACCCCGTAAATGAGTGTCATTTCACGGGTACAACTTATTGAGTCTACCGCTTAAGTAAGTCCACGGCTACATATATGAGTGCACCCCGTAAATGAGTGTCATTTCACGGGTACAACTTATTGAGTCTACCGCTTAAGTAAGTCCACGGCTACATATATGAGGTGGTGGGGTCCGCCCCGGGAGTGAGTCCCCCGCCTCGGGAGTCCCCCACCTCGGGTAAGTATAGGGGAGAGCCGGTGCCCCTGGATGTCTGGATGTCTGGATGTCCGGAGCTCTGGAGGTCTGGGTGTCTGGGTGTCTGGAGCTCTGGGTGTCTGGATGTCTGGGTCTCTGGGTCTCTGGGTCTCTGGATGTCTGGATGTCTGGATGTCTGGATCTCTGGAGCTCTGGATCTCTGGAGCTCTGGAGCTCTGGGTCTCTGGGTCTCTGGATGTCTGGATGTCTGGATGTCTGGATCTCTGGATCTCTGGAGCTCTGGAGCTCTGGAGCTCTGGGTCTCTGGGTCTCTGGATGTCTGGATCTCTGGAGCTCTGGGTCTCTGGGTCTCTGGGTCTCTGGATGTCTGGATGTCTGGATGTCTGGATGTCTGGATGTCTGGATGTCTGGATCTCTGGAGCTCTGGGTCTCTGGGTCTCTGGGTCTCTGGGTCTCTGGATGTCTGGATCTCTGGAGCTCTGGATCTCTGGAGCTCTGGAGCTCTGGGTCTCTGGGTCTCTGGATGTCTGGATGTCTGGATGTCTGGATCTCTGGATCTCTGGAGCTCTGGAGCTCTGGAGCTCTGGGTCTCTGGATGTCTGGATCTCTGGAGCTCTGGGTCTCTGGGTCTCTGGGTCTCTGGATGTCTGGATGTCTGGGTGTCTGGGTGTCTTGGTCTCTGGAGCTCTGGGTCTCTGGGTCTCTGGGTCTCTGGATGTCTGGATGTCTGGATGTCTGGATGTCTGGATCTCTGGATCTCTGGAGCTCTGGAGCTCTGGGTCTCTGGGTCTCTGGATGTCTGGATCTCTGGAGCTCTGGGTCTCTGGGTCTCTGGATGTCTGGATGTCTGGATGTCTGGATGTCTGGATCTCTGGAGCTCTGGGTCTCTGGGTCTCTGGGTCTCTGGATGTCTGGATGTCTGGATCTCTGGAGCTCTGGGTCTCTGGGTCTCTGGGTCTCTGGGTCTCTGGATGTCTGGATGTCTGGATGTCTGGATCTCTGGATGTCTGGGTCTCTGGGTCTCTGGATGTCTGGAGCTCTGGATGTCTGGGTCTCTGGATGTCTGGATCTCTGGATGTCTGGATCTCTGGATGTCTGGATCTCTGGATCTCTGGAGCTCTGGGTCTCTGGGTCTCTGGATGTCTGGAGCTCTGGATCTCTGGATCTCTGGAGCTCTGGGTCTCTGGGTCTCTGGATGTCTGGATGTCTGGATGTCTGGAGCTCTGGAGCTCTGGATGTCTGGGTGTCTGGGTGTCTGGGTCTCTGGGTCTCTGGATGTCTGGATCTCTGGATGTCTGGATGTCTGGATGTCTGGAGGTCTGTATGTCTGGAGCTCTGGAGCTCTGGAGCTCTGGGGGTCTGTGTGTGTCCGTGTGTGTCCGTGTGTGGGCGTCGTGTGATTACCACTCGGCCACCCCGGCTACATATATGAGTGCACCCCGTAAATGAGTGTCATTTCACGGGTACAACTTATTGAGTCTACCGCTTAAGTAAGTCCACGGCTACATATATGAGTGCACCCCGTAAATGAGTGTCATTTCACGGGTACAACTTATTGAGTCTACCGCTTAAGTAAGTCCACGGCTACATATATGAGTGCACCCCGTAAATGAGTGTCATTTCACGGGTACAACTTATTGAGTCTACCGCTTAAGTAAGTCCACGGCTACATATATGAGTGCACCCCGTAAATGAGTGTCATTTCACGGGTACAACTTATTGAGTCTACCGCTTAAGTAAGTCCACGGCTACATATATGAGTGCACCCCGTAAATGAGTGTCATTTCACGGGTACAACTTATTGAGTCTACCGCTTAAGTAAGTCCACGGCTACATATATGAGTGCACCCCGTAAATGAGTGTCATTTCACGGGTACAACTTATTGAGTCTACCGCTTAAGTAAGTCCACGGCTACATATATGAGTGCACCCCGTAAATGAGTGTCATTTCACGGGTACAACTTATTGAGTCTACCGCTTAAGTAAGTCCACGGCTACATATATGAGTGCACCCCGTAAATGAGTGTCATTTCACGGGTACAACTTATTGAGTCTACCGCTTAAGTAAGTCCACGGCTACATATATGAGTGCACCCCGTAAATGAGTGTCATTTCACGGGTACAACTTATTGAGTCTACCGCTTAAGTAAGTCCACGGCTACATATATGAGGTGGTGGGGTCCGCCCCGGGAGTGAGTCCCCCGCCTCGGGAGTCCCCCACCTCGGGTAAGTATAGGGGAGAGCCGGTGCCCCTGGATGTCTGGATGTCTGGATAGGGCCCCGCCGGTAGACCGAGCTGGGGGGGTCCGCTAGTACAGACCTCGTTCGCCACCACCACCACCCCCCCTCCTGGAGGGTCCAGAGATGGGGTCGCTGCGCCATTGACAGGCTGGGCTGCTGCAGAAACAAATTAATTCGCCATTCATTCATTGGTTCCTGGTTCCTGGTTAGATCCCCGGGCTCCTCCCCCTCCTAGCTAAGTGTGGAGGTGTCTCTGAGCAAGACACCACCTAACCCTAACTGCTCCTGACGTGTTGGTTGTTACCTTGCAGGGTTGGCACCGCCGTCGGTGTATGAATGGGTGAATGTGAGGCAATACTGTAAAGCGCTGATCTGATATTTAGATGTTGATGTTGCTGTTGACTGTAGGATAGGACGACTTCGCCAGAGATGACCAACAGTGAGTTTGATTAAAAGCCGGAGCCACTAAGCTGTCACCCCGTTGTGCTGTGTGTCTGAGTCACGGCTGACCGATGCTCAGGTGGTCTCAAGTGTACATAATGTTTACCACTGGCGACTCCAATCAATCCAATTGATCGGTGATTTATTTCATATCTCATCATGTGAGGTTTCTCTCTCATGATAGCAAGGCCAGTGGACTTATAAGGCAATCTTGTGTTGACGGATGGTAAAACATAAATTCATGAACAAATATTAATAAAAAAACTGTGCTCAGGGAGGGGGCCAGATTAGACAGAAAATGATGATAAGGAATAAAACCGTTGGTATTTCTATACATCTAGAAGAGTGTGTATCCAAGCTTCTGAGCTTCCCAGCTATTGCTCTGTTCAAATCACAGTTAGGTATTCGTCTGTGTATAAATCCTAAGAATCTGCTCATTATAATATTAATACCATAGGACAGAAGAAGGATACAATGTCCACTATAGACAGGCTTTATCACTTGCCTTCCAAACGTACTGTATATTGAACCCCCACCACCACACTTACCTCGGGCAGAGTCGCTCGCTGCCTTCCCCGGGGGGTCGTCGCCGGCCTCTGAAGAATGTTCTCCCGGCAACATGTCTCACCCGTTCACGCCATCATTCAGTCACCCACACGCGGTCTCCGTGCAAACATCCTCACGCCTCTAACATCCTTTGGTCTCCCACCAGGTCTCACACCAGGTCTCACACCAGGTCTGTCACACCGAACCCTCGCCTGATACGGGGTCGGGCGCTGGGATGGTTGCTGGACGAATCGGCCTGAGCATGGCTTCTTAACACAGGGGTTTGGTTTTAGTGAGTCATGGGTACGGCACGAGGGGCCCTCTGTGCTCCGGTCAGTTGTGTGTGTGTGTGTGTGTGTGTGTGTGTGTGTGTGTGTGTGTGTGTGAGGGCCACAGAGGACAAAGGGCGGTGCAAGAGGAAGGATGCCTCCTCCTCCTCCTCCTCCTTCTCCTCTTCTTCCTCCTCTTGTTCAGCATTTAGTCACCTAACACAATGGAGACACATGCCCCATGAGTGTGTGAGTAGGACGTGCACGTGCGCACACACACACACTGTGCATGTGCACTCCCCTCAGACGCATGGAAGTCAGTACACTGACACGCAATTGAACACGTGTGGTGTGGGCACATGCACACACACACACACACACACACACACACACACACACACACACACACACACACACACACACACACACACACACACACACACACACACACCTAACCACAACACACGTACACATGCACGTGTGAAAGCATCCGCCTTTAAACACACAGGTGCAAACACACCACACACACATGCATGATAAGGTATGCCTATACACAAACATGGACACACACACACACACACACACACACACACACACACACACACACACAACCATGATCAATATCAAGTTGGGAAAAAAACCATTGAGCACAAGGTGAGTCCCTCCTCCTTCCTGGACTTTACAGGAAGTCCGATGATTCATATCTGACGTACTTCTGTCAGAAATCACTCATGTCAGAGATTTAACCATTTATTGCATTAAAGGGTTAAATGGTAAGACTTTAGTTTGCTGGTATGGTTCCACTCTTGCAGCTGCTGTAGGATTTAAAGCATGAGAAACAGAAAACAATAATCAATAAGTATTCAATGTTGTTCAACTCCTATCCTATGACAGAGGACATTATCTTAATCTTATCTTGTTTTAGAAGAATAAGAAGACAACTTTTTACTGTCCTTTTTTACTGTACTTGCTAGGTATATTTACTACGAGTACTGCAGGAGTGAATGGGGAGTAAGCGTTCCATTGTACTTGTTACTATTATGGCAAGAAATACATCTTAAATCTTAATCTTAATCTTAATACCAAACATACCATCCTTTTCCAGTCGGCCTATACAGTACATTGCGTACCGAAATCTAGCAAAAGAACTGATTGTTCAACGAGGACTTTATGAATACATTAGCTTGCCGGGCGTCTCTGTGTTGTTATGACGGGGAGACGAGCAGAGATCAACACTCCCGGCGAGGTTGTTGTCTGCTGTAAATGTTGTCACCGCGCCGCGCCGGGAAAAAAACATGTTGACTCGAACGTCACGACTTCATGGCACATGAAAGCGTCGCGTTAAAGCGTCGCGCCGTTCGAGATGTCGCCCCGTCGACACGCTAACTTTTGGTGGGAAAACACGGCGACGGTTGCCACGCGCCGGAGAGGTAGTCAGAAAAAAAACGTCGTCTAAACGGGCTGACAACGGATCAAAGCCAGCCCTGAATCTAAACTCTTTATCGGCGAAGACAATTACTGACACCGATTCTGAACGTGAGGTGGAAAAATGGATGAAGTCGCTTGAAGTCGCGGCTGGGGAGCTTTTGTTTGCGTGGTGAAAGCTCCTCTGGTTGTCTTCATGTGATAGCAAACTTACAGACAGCAGCAAACCACGAATACTTTGTGGAGATGAAGGCTCGACGAAGGCCTGTACTTAAAGGACTCCTATTATACCACCGGGTGTGAGCGTGATGAGCCATTCAAAGGGTTTTTTTCGGAACGGCCCCCTCTTGACATCACAAGTGGGAGTGTTGTCCACCCAGACGTACAGTATGGTGGATATATCAGCCAAACCTACCAGGTGCTACAGTCCACTGGGTAGGCTGGGAGGCTGATCTATCCAGCATAGTTCCTAGGTGGACAACACTCCCACTTGTGATGTCAAGTGGGGGCCATTCCAACCGGTTTTTGAAAAGCGCTTGGAATGGCTTCATCAACGCTCACACCTGGTGGTAAAAATATCATCATAACTCTGAACTCCATGTGTGGACCGTTAGAAGAGTGTCTGTGCCTGTCTGGAAACAGGAACGATATACGCTTATGACCTTCGTTGTTGCTGGCTGCTTCCCATTTGCAGCTTTCTCGAGAATCGCTCATAACGCCAAACAACACTGGACACACTGGACTTCCTGGGTCACCCGCTAAGTTTGAAGTCGATCGGATGAACGGTTGTCGGAAAATCGAAGGCCAGTCCATACAGTACAATGGGCCTGCATGACTGTAATTAATAGTTTTGATATATTCCTATACAAAACTCCAAATCAATGTTTAATGTCATTTCGATTTTTTGTACCGTTTTAATGCTAAAATGTATTCAGTAATTCAGTATTAATGTATAGGCGCACATCTTATCAAACAGTCCAATATCAGCCTTGTGGATTTTCCGCATGTAATACTTTAATATGTTTTATACACAATATGTTTTACAAAAACCAACAACCACGTACATTAATGCGTAGTAAATACATTTATATATCGATTACGCTGTAATAACCAACTTTGCATGTACAAAAACACAGAATACTTTTGTCAATACAAATTAATGTTGTGAATTGAGGCACAATAAATTAATATAAATACACTGTATAATCTTACAATTGTTTGATATAAAAAAGACGTTCACAACAGATATGTTTGACAGATACCCACTTGATTCATTATTTGAGACATCTTTCTATTGGTTACAACATTATAAGAACATTGCAGCACACTGTATGTATTTCAGCTAATGCATCATATTTAATCGACTGTTTACCTTTACTTTGACTACGACAAACATTATAATTATAGTTTTAATAGTGCTACGATTACCACTAACAAATTGGTAACCAACACATCCAGTTCAAAGGTCAAATTAAAATGACATCATTGAATAGAAATATAAATAATAATAACATTGACGTACCGACTATCAACATTCCCTGCTGGTCAATCAAAAGTATTTTCCCGTCTTCCTATTCGCTTGGATTTGTTAGCCAGTTGTATCCGTCGCGCCGGGTCAAGGGGTCAGATGGTCAGCGGGTCAGGGGTTAGGGGGGTGTCGCAACAGGGACTTTGTTGGATGGGCCAGGGATTCCTGCTCTGCTCGAAAACTCTGCTCCTCCTCCTTCACGAAGAGCGGTCTGCAAAAACCACGAGGCACAGTGTGCTTGTTTTAGCATCAAACTCCTGTACGCGTACATATAGTGAATATGAGTTCGTGTTTTCTGCAGGGACTGGAGGGCCTCACTGCTGGACTTGCGAGGACGTGTGCATCGCCTCAGCGCTCCTCTCACTGTGTCCTACTGAACCGCCTCTGCTGATGCGCTGGAATCCGGGAGGTGTCGTCTCAGCACGGCTGCCTGGAAAGATTGAGTGTTGAGAGCACAGTAGATTACAGTAGAGTAGAGACTGGGTGCAGAGGAGGGAAAGGCAGAGTACAGTAGTATACAATAGAACAAGGTATAGGATAGATAAAGCATTGCAGGGTATAGGGTAGAGTGGAGCATAGAGTGCAGTGCAGTAGATTCTCAGGGATTCTCAAATGGTGGGTCGGGAGGGCATTTTGAGTGGGCTGCGGTGCAGAGCATAATGCCAAACCTTCCAAATCTTTAGATAGAAGCCAATGAATTAACGAATGTTTCATTTTTTTATTCATGTTGCAATGGCTTGGCTATTTCATTGAGTTTAGCCCCAGTTGTGAACACTTGGAGTCACCTGTAGACTAACACCTGGAGTCGACACACTCACCTGTAGACTACCACCTGGAGTCTCCTGTCCTGTAGACTAACACCTGGAGTCACCTGTAGACTAACACCTGGAGTCACCTGTAGACTAACACCTGGAGTCTCCTGTAGACTAACACCTGGAGTCGACCCACTTACCTGTAGACTAACACCTGGAGTCTCCTGTAGACTAACACCTGGAGTCACCTGTAGACTAACACCTGGAGTCTCCTGTAGACTAACACCTGGAGTCTCCTATAGACTAACACCTGGAGTCGACCCACTCACCTGTAGACTACCACCTGGAGTCACCATAGACTAACACCTGGAGTCACCATAGACTAACACCTGGAGTCCACCCACTCACCTGTAGACTAACACCTGGAGTCACCATAGACTAACACCTGGAGTCCACCCACTCACCTGTAGACTAACACCTGGAGTTGACCCAGCCGGCAGACCAGAGGACACATGTTTCATCATAGACGGACTTCTGCAGTGAGGAAAATGAAACAGTTAGAGACCAATAGAGACCAATAAGACCAATCTGCCAATTTTGAACATAAAATAATCAATACATCCTTAAAGGGTCAAGCTTCTACTATAAGCTTTTTTCTAGGGATTCTCAAATGGTGGGTCGGGAGGGCATTTTGAGTGGGCTGCGGTGCAGAGCATAATGCCAAACCTTCCAAATCTTTAGAAAGAAGCCAATGAATTAACGAATGTTTCATTTTTAATTCATGTTGCAATGGCTTGGCTATTTCATTGAGTTTAGCCCCAGTTGTGAACGCTTGGACCTCACCTGTCACCTGTAGACAAACACCTGAAGTCCACGCACTCATCTGTAGACTAACACCTGGAGTCGACCCACTCACCTGTAGACTAACACCTGGAGTCACCTGTAGACTAACACCTGGAGTCTCCTGTAGTCAGGTGAGTCTACCCACTCACCTGTAGACTAACACCTGAAGTCCACCCACTCGTCTGTAGACTAACACCTGGAGTCTACCCACTCACCTGTAGACTAACACCTGGAGTCACCTGTAGACTAACACCTGGAGTCGCCATAGACTAACACCTGGAGTCGACCCACTCACCTGTAGACTAACACCTGGAGTCACCTGTAGACTAACACCTGGAGTCTACCCACTCGTCTGTAGACTAACACCGGGAGTCTCCTGTAGACTAACACCTGGTGTCGACCCACTCACCTGTAGACTAACACCTGGAGTTGACCCAGCCGGCAGACCAGAGGACACCTGTTTCATCATAGATGGACTTCTGCAGAGAGGAAAATGAAACAGTTAGAGAAGACCAATCTGCCAATTTTGAACATAAAATAATCAATACATCCTTAAAGGGTCAAGCTTCTACTATAAGCTTTTTTCTACTATCGCCATTGATCAGATTGGATAACGCAAATAACGATTGAACAAATGACGTCAATTGACTTTCCAGGGATTCCTCCTGACCCCTAACTGTTCCTTAATGACATGCATCGGAATTCCCAGTGAGTTCGGTTGTAGAAAAAGACTAGATGTTAATGAAGTCCTTCTACCTGCACCCGGTCATCTTCTGGGACCTCCTCCTCTGGAACTCCACCTCGTCCACCGTCCACACGGCTCCCTTCATGTTCTCCACGCGCACAAAACACTTGTGGAGACTCAGGTTAGTGTCGCACTGCATTCTGGGAAAATGAAAAAGTACCCCGTTCAACAGATGAATCAAACGATTTTGAACGAAGAGCGATCCATTTGGGACGCTAAGGTTCTCGAGGGTCTTCTTCAGCTTCTTCACCTTCCACGTTGCAGCGTTTCGCCGAAAATATGCGAACGTCCTCGTAAACCAGTTGTATATCTCGTTGAGCGTTAGCTGCATTTCCGATGCTGCCATTATAGCCTGGAAGAAAATACAATTTAAAATCAAATGATACTCTCAAAGGCACTTAAGACTGTATGCTATTTATGTACAATCATCACAACACTAATTGTGATTGTTGAAAAATGTTTAACTGATTGTCTGTAGGCATACCTGTCGTATCAGAGTTGCGTATGTAAAAGGTGGTCGGATGTCAGTATTCCTGTACAGCTCAAACTCGTCCTCTGAAAACGCAGAAATAAAATCATTTGAAAGAAAAATGATAAATATTGGAATTAATTCCTAAACGTAACATGTATTTATGTTATTTATCTTTTATCTTCTTTAAAAAAAATTCTGTTTTTTCCCATCTGGGATTAATAAAGTATTACACAATACCTCATGACGTAATAACAACTTCTTAATAATAATAGAAACAATTCCAGAAACATGTAACATTTGGTACATTTAATTTTGTATTTTTTTTACCAGAGGACAAAGACGAAAGCGAGGGCCAATGCAGTCTCCTCATGACGCCCCCGCCGCACACGGTCCGAGCGGGCGACCCCCCACCCAACCCACCCAACCCACCCAAACCACCCAAACCCTGGTACGGAGCTCCACCCGGGGGATCTGGAGGGGTCTCCTTGAGCCCGGGACACGGCGAGTTCCTGGAGACGTCGGTGCCCGTCGTCAACGACGCCTCTCTGGGCTGAATCAAGACAAAGCAGAAAGGAAAAAAGGAACAGAAAAGTAGGTGGTAATAGTGGGTAGTAAAGATGGCGTTCCTGAACCCCGAGCGAAGGAGGAGGAAAACTGAGATTGTCAACACCATGTAATGCAGCGATTAGTTCCACCTCGTGTGTGAGGCCACTAATTTGCCCGGAAGACGAGAGCCAATCACGGCTAATTGCAGGGTGAAATTGTTTGGCCAGTCTTTGATTATGGCGCAGTATTTGGTAGATTAACAGATGATTAGTTATCCCATTATCCTAGGGTTAGGATATTGTGTCTTTTTTCTCCTCCTCTCTGAAACACACGTCGGCCAACAGACATGTTTGTTCCTGTGTAATGTGTATGTGGATGAATGACAGAGACAAACTTGAACTTGAACAGCACAGGTCACAGGTCAATATTGCATTTTAGTAATCCTACTTAAAATGGAAAATTTTCAGAAAGTATATGCTCACGTGGTGTGGAGAAAATAATGCGGAAAAAGAAGTCACATTTGTTTATCACAAAAAGAAGCATTATCTCCTAAAAACCATTCACGGCCCCATTCACTTTTCCCCTCCCATGTTCTGTTGTCCCACAGAGCGAGTGGCCACAGTGCCTACAGTATAGCATCTACCTGTTGACTGAACGGGTCCTCAGCCGTGTCAGATTGCAGCGGGAGGACACCCACGGGTGCCGCCAGGGAGGGAGCACCCGAGGGTGGCAGGTGGAGGTGAGTCATCATTGCCTGGAGACGCTCCCGCTCCCGAGAGAGCTGTTCATAGACGGAGACGGAGAGAGGGAGGAGTCAGGGACAGAAAACCACCTTGAGGCGTTACAAATCGTGTGAGTGTGTGTGTTTGGTGGCTGGCTAAATTGGCCTCACCTGGCCCCGCCCACCCCAGACTCTACCTGGGCCGGGTGAGGCTGCAGCCACACCCACCCCAGACCCACCTGCACTGACCTCTCTCCCTCCTGTGAGGAAACTCAACTTGACTCTGTCCCTGTTGTTTGTATTAGCAGACAATTTACTAATACTAAAACGGAAGGTGGATGAACTTCAGGATGGGTGGTGGGTGGTAGACGGGTGGTGGGCGGTAGACGGGTGGTGGGTGGTAGACGGGTGGTGGGTGGTGGGTGGTAGACGGGTAGCGGGTGGTAGACGGGTAGCGGGTGGTAGACGGGTGACGGGTGGTAGAGCGAGGTGATCGGGTAGGTAGACGGGCTCGGCGGGTGGTAGACGGGTGGCGGGGTGGCGGGTGGTAGACGGGTGATGGGTGGTGCGTGGCCAAGGCCAAACGGATTATTAAAGACAATAACCACCCCAGCCACGAACTGTACACACTCCTACCGTCAGGCAGGCGATACCGCAGTATCAAGTGACGAGCAGACTCAGAGACAGCTTCCACAGTCAGGCCATCAGGCTGCTGAACAAGTTCGGCATCAATGTCTGTGCTAAGTGTTACTGCTAGTGCTAGTCCTGGTGATAAGTGCTAGTGTTACTGCTGGAGCTAGTGCTGGTGCTAGCAGTGCTAAGTGTTGGTGCTAGTGCTGGTGTTAGTGAAGTGCTAGTGTTAGCAGTACTGGTATTC
>PIJE02000117.1:604070-659070 GCA_002895965.2 Coryphaenoides rupestris
TTCCGGGCACGTCCAACTGGGAGGAGACCCCGGGGCAGACCCAGAACTCGCTGGAGAGATTATATATCTCGTCTGGCCTGGGAACGCCTCGGGATCCCCCAGGAGGAACTAGAGAGCGTGGCTGGGGAGAAGGAAGCCTGGGGGGCCCTGCTTAGCCGGCTGCCACCGCGACCCGAACCCGGATAAGCGGACGCGAATGGATGGATGGTAATAATAATAATAACTTTATTTGTATAGCACCTATAAAAACAGAGTTTACTTTGTGTGCTTTGACAAACAAAGCAAAAACCGGTCTCTCAGAAAACAATATAACAACAGAAAGCAGAACAGAAAGGCCAAACAAACCACAAACCACAAACTGAACTGAAAATATTAGGATTAGAATAAGAATCAGATCAATTGTATATAGAAATGTAAGAAGGAACCTACTTGAGGAAGTGGCCGACGCTTTCACACTCGGAGTCACAGCCGGGCCAGTTGCAGACTCCGTGGCTGTAGAGACGGTGTGACCCCGACCACTCTGCCTCACTCGCACTGAGGGGTAGAAATGAGACAAGGCTACAAAATATACAAACAAACAAAGATATATATAACACATTATTTTGTATATCATGTCTACTCTTAAAAAAGGGGCAATAGGCCTGTAGTTTAGTCGCTCGGGGGGGTTCCACTCCCAGCAAAAAAAAAAGCCCTACCTCTCCTGCATGAACTGTAGGTCACTTTGGATTAAAGCATCTGCAAAATTACTAAATAGTCAAAAGAAAAAATCTAAGGGAACATTTGTTTTCACTTTTAGGCAGCGGCACGTGAAAGAGGGAGGTGGAGGCGAACAGCGAAAGATTAATACAAACCGTGTACCTTTTGATTCAGGACAACAGTTTTCTACTCCGCCTCGTGGTACAACAACACAAAACATGGTCCCGCGGGGAATTGAATACGCAAATACGCAGTCTCCCGTAACAGCAGACAAACACCTCCTGGCTTTTCCAAAGAATTGGAGAAACCGTTTTTTTTTTGATTTTCACAAGAGTGACACCTCTTTACGGCTGCGTTCGTGGCACCGGCCCATTTGCACCGAGAACGCACCGCCACGGGAACGTACCATTGCTCCGTGCGGAGAGGGGAGGGAGAACGTCGGCTGGCGATGTCTGTCGCGCGGCTTTTTGCGGCGGTCGCAGCGCACGTGGTCGGGTCCTTCCTGGCGCTTTTATCTTCTCGTAAGCCGTTGACCAGCTCCTTCCATATCTGGTGGATCTCTGTCGAAAGAGGCTATATTGAACACGACTATAATGCTGTTATTATAATGTCATATTTTGTCTTATTCTCATTCTTTCTTATATTATATGAGGCAGCGGGGGCTCAGGAGGTAGAACAGCTTGTCTGGGAACTGGAAGGTTGCTGGTTCGATCCCCGGGGTTGTCGAGTGTCGAGGTGTCCCTGAGCAAGGCACCACCTAACCCCGACTCCTCCCGACCAGCAGGCTGTTGCCTTGCATGGTTGACACCGCCGTTGTGTGTGTGTGTGTATGAATGCATGTATGAATGGGTGAATGTGAAACACGAATTCAAAAGTGTTTTAAGCGGGTTTAGGGTTATTCTGCCTGTGGCCACAGATGTCCTGGAGCAAAAAAGAGCCAAAAAGGTTCTGGGTTCGAAACCCCCCATGTCCACAGCTTAACCAGTCGGCACCCTTGAGCAAGATAGAAACAATAACCCCAACCAGCTATTACTACCCATTTAGAGTTCAACGACTCCATTAGTCATTTGTCCAATGAACCAATGACCAGCGTTGTGTAAATGTGCTTGACCACACCAAACACAAACACCAACACCCCACTATAAATTGTTCAATAACCAACAATGTGTTTGTTGGTTGTTGATTTTGTTGGCGATCCAATGTCGATGTTGGTCTATTACCAACAAGAACAACAGCCAACGAACACCAACGGCTATGGCTACACGCTGGTCCCTGTGTTGTTTGGGGGTGTTTGGTCGTTGGTCTGAGATGAACGGATGAGAGGAGAGCTGCAGACCTGGGGAGGTCTGCGCCGGGAAGGGGGGCGTCCGCCTCTGGAGCCCCAGAAGCTGCTGCTGCTGCTGCTGCTGGAAGTCATGCAGTCTGAGGAGCTGCTGGTACACCAGTGGTGGAGAGACCTGAGAGAGAGAGAGAGAGAGAGAGAGAGCGAGAGAGAGAGAGAGAAGAGAGAGAGAGTAGGAGAGAGAGAGAGAGAGAGAGAGAGAGAGAGAGAGAGAGAGAGAGAGAGAGAGAGGTGGGAGACAGAGAGACAGGGATTCCATTGAGATTAAGTTAAAAACGTGAGGTTGCAGAATACGTCTGGGTGGACACTCCCACTTGTGATGTCACAAGAAGGTAGACAGCTTGCAATGGCTAATCACACTCGCACCTGGCGGTAAAATAGGGACCCTTTAAATGTCACGTCATAGTGACATCATACCTCTTTAGCCTTCTTGTTCGGGTGCTGCTGGGGCAGTTGTAGTTGGAGCTGCTGTTGATGTTTCTTGTAAAGCTAAAGAAAATTCGAGTAAAATAAAAATGGAAGTCAAAACAACGAACAAAACCTACAAGCAACTCAACAGGGTCTGTGTCGACCCTACTACTTCTGAGACACAGTACGGTAAAACAACGAACATTATACGAAACCAAACCGCAGTATCCGCAGTATTTGTGAGCCCAGCTGTGGTGATGGAGGTACCTGTTGGAGGAGCAGGGCCTGCTGTTGGAGCAGCGCCTGCAGCTGGCTGGCAGAGAGGGCCTGCTGGGCCTGCTGAGGGGCCATCCTAGGGGACCGGGAGCGGGGGGGGGGCCACCAGATCACTAGTAACATCACACCAGGATAGGATCAGATCACAAATCGGATTACATCAAATGGTAAATTGATTGCATTTATATCGCGCTTTTATCCAAAGCGCTTCACAGTATTGCCTCACATTCACCCATTCATACACCGACGGCGGTGTCAACCATGCAAGGTAACAACCAACACGTCAGGAGCAGGTAGGGTTAGGTGGTGTCTTGCTCAGGGACACCTCCACACTTAGCTAGGAGGAGGGGGAGGAGCCCGGGGATCGAACCAGCAACCTTCCTGTTGCCAGACAACCGCTCTTACATACAAGAAATGTAATTCTTTCAAACAAAGGGTCACATAAGGTCACCTCGTGTTCTATGGATGAGGGTCAACAACATGCCATCGTATGTATGGGTCATCCTCACCCAGAGAGCTAATACAGTAAGTCGTCACACGCTATAAATGTGAATACATGAATTTTATTTTGCCTGACGAGCCGCGGTGGAATTTGCCCCAAGTGTGACCGCGCTAAGGGGATCGCTTGATCTTCGTCTCTGGTAGAACCAAGGTCACCTGAAGGTCAACCTTTAATGGATAATTCCCCTCAACATTCCCTCATGAGTCAACAAACTGTATAGCAGATTAGATTAGTAGGAGGTATGTACTGTATGTGTATGTACAGAACTATGTCAAGACACAGCCAGTGTCAGTGTAGCCAGAACTCTGCATGTTCTGAAGACATGATGAGTGATGAACACATATGATCAAAATTGGAGTGACCATGAGATCAAATTATGCTGCACAACCAACCTTCTGAAAAAAAAATACAACTGGACTGATTCAGAATGTACTTTCTTTATATTGAATGGAAAGAATGTAGCCCAGTGGAGGTGTAGATTGTGAAATATTCGCCCCACACACACAGACACAGACACACACACACACAGAATTGCACACACATGCACACACACACACACACACACACACACACACACACACACACACACACACACACACACACACACACACACACCCTGCTATGCTTTGCTGTGTAATTACAAGCGGGCATTGTGTACACAGCAGCCAGGCCAGGGGAGGTTGTGTCATTGACCCGAGACGCGTGATTGGCCGAGCGGTTAATTAGCGCCTCAATTACACGCTTGTTGTGACTCCTAATTGAAGTTTATGGGTTATTAATGCAAAACACCCACAGAATATGAAGCGACCCGCGCGCTGAGATAATAATCACCAGGACTTTGACGCGCACCCAGTCTGGTGTAAAGTCTCACTGGAGCGTCACCCCTGGGTGCTCTGGGGGCCGGCGGATCAAGAATATTTGGGTGCGAGTGAAAGAGCAATTCTCATACATTTAATACATTTAACATATCCATTCTTTGCAAAACATTACTACTAAACTAAACAAAATCAGGTTTTTTCACCATATTTAGTATTGAAAAAAACATTGCATTAGTATGAATTAAAACAGTAGAATGAAATGTAGGCTGCTGTTTCATATTTCATAAAGTTGATCTTTTTTTTATTCAAACGTATTATAGGACCACAATCATTTTACTGTAAAATAACCACTGGCTCACCACTGGTCATCTAATTATTGTAAATAAAATGACGTGAGGACACACCAGCCAAAACCCTCACTCGACGCGACCATCTTTACAACCTTCATCACAAGGTGGTGAACACAAACAACTGTCGTTTCACGTGCACTGCATGTCAACACAAAAGCCTTGTTCACGGACTTCACGGGGTGCTGAGGGACACACACACACACACGCGCGCGCACGCACACACACACACGCGCGCGCACACACCACACACACACACACACACGCACACACGATTGACAGATGGAGAAGAGAGTGCATGTTTCAGGGGTGGACAATGGCATCACCTCTTTGATCCCCCTTGATAATTAAGACTAGGGACTAAGGGAATCGAACAGACAACCATAAAATTATGTTGGACAGTGGGGGGGGGGGGGGGGGGGGGGGGTGGGGGGGGTGCTATGCTCTACTTGGCCTCCTGTGAACAATTATTCCGTCTCCTCCACCTCCTACATCTCCTCCTCCCCCCCCCACCCTCACCTCCCCTCCATCCTCCTCCTCCGCATCCTCTTTCTCCTCCTCCTCCTCCTCCTCCACCACCTCCCCACATGCTAATGACGAAGGACACACCAGAGCTCTAGGTGTCTCCCCCCTCTCTCTCTCTCTCTCTCTCTCTCTCTCTCTCTCTCTCTCTCTCTCTCTCTCTCTCTCTCTCTCTCTCTCTCTCTCTCTCTCTCCCCCCTGACTGGGATCAGAAGCCCCTGCCGCTGTCACCGTCTGCCATGCCTGGGTCCCGTCACCACGCCACACGACTCCCCCTCCCCTGACAACTGTCTCCCCCCCCCCGACGCCTGTGGAGGAACGGGAGGAAGAGAAGAAATGGAGATGGAGATGGAGTTGGCTGGTGGTGGAGGAGGAGGAGGAAGTGGGGAAGATGGAGATGAAGATGAAGAAGACACCTGCTTATGCCGGAGTGTTGGTGCTCGCCTCGTCAGGTGTCCCCATCTCCCTCCCTCTCTCTCTCTCTCTCTCTCTCACTCTCTCCCTTACTCTCTCTCTCTCTCTCTCTCTCTCACTCTCTCCCTTACTCTCTCTCGCTCTCTCTCTCTCTCTTTCTCTCTCTCTCTCTGACTGCCTATCTTTTGTTGTCCCTCTCCCTCCCTCACTCATACTCTCTCTGTTATATTATTATCTGTCTCCTCCTCATTCACTAACTCTATTTTTTAGTCTCTCTCTCTGTCTCTCTCTCTCTCTCTCTCTCTCTCTCTCTCTCTCTCTCTGCTTCTCTCTCTCTAGTTGCCTGTGTGAGTTAGGAGACTATTTTTATTTTATTTCCCCCTATAGGCCTGAGGAGCGTTAAGAGAGAGCCAGCAGTCTGCTCGTGTATTTAATGACAAAAAAAAAACTAGGAAAAACTCTCCACCAATACGATGAGATGATGAGGTATGAGAGATACGAGGTGAGATATGAGACGGCACAGAGCCACGATGTCCTGGGTGAAAGTGACAAAACACTAATTAACTCACTCAAGGTTGAACACATAGAACAGGTAACCAATAAATAGGCAACCAATCAATAGACTGGGACAAACAACAAGTGTTTTCAGTTTGCAGTTTTCCCACAGATAAAAAAAGTCAACTTTAGTTAAACACATGGGCTGTGAAGAATTGTTACATAGCAGAAGTGTACTATGTACATCCACTATAGATTCATACTGTATGTTGGTCTTGTATGTCAATATAATGCAAGCTCTGCAATGAAGAAGGTTTAGGTCTGTAAATAATTACCCATGTGTGCATGGTATGGTCAAACACAACCTTCGGGTTTAAAACGGTGTGAGAGGTAACGTCTAAACAACTATACAAATCTATACGTCTGTACAAGAGCAACATGGAAACGTATCCACACAATGTTAATGCATTAATCAATGGTCAGATATTGCACAATATTATTCCATCATTCCAACCAAACATAAATTCACATAAACATTGACAAATAATTGGCACAAAAACTTGGCTAAATGACAGGATAGAAGTAACCATGCAGTGTAATAAAATAATAAAATAAGTTTGCAGCTGCCACAGTTACAGACACTCAGTCATAAGAAGTAAAGTATATTCTGAAGACACAAACCTTAGTGATGGATAAGTAGTGTCTCCAGGCTGCAGAGTGTGTGCTGGTCTCTCTCTCTTCTATCTCCTCTCTCCTCTCCTCTCTCTCTCTCTCTCTCTCTCCTTGTGTGTTGGTCTTTCTCAGTGAGGAAGAGGAACTGCCTGACATTAGATGTGCATGCACCTGAGAGGGGGGCGGAGCCTACACAGCCACTGAGTCCAGGCTGACAGCTGATAACAAGAGCAGGCAGCCAGTCACCAGCAGTCGGTGAAGTAGGAGGCTGGATCATGGATCTTCAGACCATTAAGGCCATTAAGACCATTAAGACGTTTAAGTCCTTCAACCTCAAAGGTACCTCGACACATTCACTTCATGAATGGATGGAAATATGGTGGAAATATGGTTAATCTTCTTAATGTCTATATTCTATATTTGTAATTATTTCACAACAACAACAACAACAACAACAACAACAACAACAACAATAATTGTATAACAACAACAACAATATCATCCATTTCATACAAGGAATGCAGCTAATTGCGGCTTTACTTTAGAAAACATAACAACAGAACAATTCTGACAAGTCTAAAATTGGATCTTATTTTATAGCCTATGAATCTATAAACACAGTTTCAGGTTCTCTGGCAATTGCACATGAATCCTCATCAAACAGGAGCTGTGTCAAGAAGCGTGTTACATATTCACCTACTGTTCTTGCGTCTACATTTCATCTCGTAAACAGTCCTCCTCACAGATTTGTTGTGTTGAAGACGTGTTTACTGATGCTAATTGTTTCCTATTTTGTAAACCGGCTGCTATTCTTAGTGCTCAGTGAAGTAGCACAGAGCCCAGAGGAGCCTCGGGAAGACAACGTGAGGCCCAAACAGCCACAACTTAATCCCTATCAAGTCGTAAATGTGTTGACAAGCGCGGCTGCCGCTGTGACTTTATTATAGATGCACTGTATTTACACCCAGGAGTTTTGAAAGAAAATATCACGTCACGAAGAAACTTGAAAGCAATTGTGACACTGCCTCCCTGTCGAGGCGGGCGTTCGTGTAGATAAGTAGTTTACCTTGATGCCCAGCTTTGTGAAAGGCCGACACGAAACTTGCCACAAATGACCAAACCCGAGCTTCCTGAGAACAAGATGCTTATAAAGGGCAAGATGCTTATGAAGGGCTTATAAATTGTACAATTACTTGTGACAATTGGCTCATTTCTATTGTGTATGACATAGTTGTGGCTGTTGTTGCTCTAATCTGTTCTCTGTTGTAACTGGCAACTGGACCCTTTTGCACCTTTTCCAGAAACTGCAGCTTGTGTTACAAGGGTAACTCTGCCACCTACTGGCGAAATGTTCATCTGCGCTTATGTTGGTGTCAAAAATCAATTAATTGATTTAGACTGACTCCAATACATACAAGCTCATGTTCCACAACTTATTCATCCATCCATCCATCCATCCATCCATTTTCTTCCTCTTATCCGGGGCCGGGTCGCGGTGGCAGCCGGCTGAGCAGGGCCCAACAACCCCAGACTTCCTTCTCCCCAGCAACATTCTCCTGCCCCTCCTGGGAGATCCCGAGGCGTTCCCAGGCCAGATGAGATATATAATCCCTCCGGCGGGTTCTGGGTCTGCCCCCGGGGTCTCCTCCCAGTCGGACGTGCCCACAAAACCTCTAACCTCTAAGAGTCAGCTGCCCGAACCACCTCAGCTGACGCCTTTCGACGCGGAAGCCCCCCCCCCCAAAGAATCGCCACCTTATTGCAATGGGGGTGGGGGGGGTCATTGGGGTCGGGTGCATTGCAAACCGGGCGGTAGGCAAAGGCGGGGTCCTGGGTGTGCGGATACACAACTCCTCGTTTGGGAGGATTCACCTTTGTTTTTTATTGAGCATTGTGGGTCAACTGTCTTACGACGGTCTTCCAAAGAGGGGGTTGGGTCGGCAGAGGACAGAGAGAAGGGCGTTCGAGGTGTCATGGATAGTGTTTCATGTGACTCTCTCGCATGTATCCGTCAGCCTCAGCCGCCGCAGCAAACTGCTGGGGGTCATAGGTCAAGCACGTCGGTTAAGTCCACAAATACAGCCGAGTCGCGTGACATCCCCGGGTCAAGCGGTGACGGCCAGGAGAACCTTATAGAGGATCTTCCACCACCCCACCTGCCACCGCCACTACATTGACTCCCAGATGCATGCGGTGGTCCAGCCAGAGATCCAATCCTGTATAGAACCACCAGTTGGTTCTGACCGGACAGAGGAGGCCATATATATTATATATAGGCCCCATGTTCAGTGCCCCATCACAAAATCACACCCATCTGTCTGTCTGTCTGTCTGACTGACTCTGTCTCTGACTCTGTATCTGTCTCTGACTTTGACTCTGTATCTGTCTCTGACTTTGACTCTGTCTCTGTCTCTGTCTCTGACTTTGACTCTGACTCTGACTCTGTCTCTGACTCTGTCTGTCTCCATCTCTATCTTCTTCTGACTGTCTGTCTCTGTCTCTGATGCTGACTCTGTCTCTGTCTCTGTCTCTGACTCTTGACTGTGTCTCTGTCTCCTACTGTCTCTCTCTCTCTCTCTCCTCTCTCTCTCTCTCTCTCTCTCTCTCTGTCCCTATGTTCTCTCTGTCCCTATCTGTCTCTCTGTCTCCCGCTATATCTGCCTCTCGTCTCTCCCATGTCTCGGGTAGCATTCGATCATGTTAGCAGAGGCTTTTGTCCAAAGCGACTTATAACTTGTAAGTTGGTTCTTTGCAAAAACGTTACTTATTCTCTGCTTCACAAAACCACATAGATCTTTTTTTTGGCGAAGACGTTACCGGCGGGGTCTTCACACAGTAGCTTCACCTTCCTGCAGCAGGTGGAGATCCATGAGTTATGTTCGCCTGTATCTTATTATACACTTTTTTTATGCTGTGTTATGTCAGTGGCAGCTAGGCCGTGAGTGCAATGCCCTCCGCGTGCTGTCTGGCTAACGGTCATATTTATTTTCCCGACCTTTACATTCTCAGTCTATTTATTCAACAAGGCTAACCCTTAAGTTGTCCTCAACCTTCAATGCAATCTAGAAAATCAAGTCAAAGCAGAAACGATACAGGCTACAATGTTTAACCAGATACGATATTTTTGTGACCAATAGCATATGTAATAAGTTCAAAATATTGAAAACAATGTAGTTATTAGAGTCAGAATAGCATGCCACTTTCAAAAATGAAGAGAAATGTACAGGGACGTCAAATGCCCTTTCAGGTTTGATAGAATAGAATAGAATAGAATAGAATAGAACTTTATTAATCCCGAAGGAAATTGTTGTGCCAGGTTACATAGCAACCTGTTGCCGTTAAAAATAGGCCGGACAGGCGACAACTAGCCTGAAGTTTAAAGAGTGAACTATCTGTAGTATACTGTATCTAGCATGCAAGAGTTGCAGCCGGTGTATGAAAACCGTGTAGAAACATCGTAAAATCAAAATCTAAACGACGAGGTGATCTCCGTGAACTTCGTAATCTCCCAAACCCAGACACCACTGCGAAGTTCCAGTCCTTCCCGCCCTATTTATAGGGTTGGCCCACACCACAATGCCATCCGTAACTGGACTCCGTATGTTAAGTCATTGCATGCTGAAAGTCAGCTGCCAGAAGTGGAGACGCTGCACACTGACTCTCTCCCGCTCCGGAGAGACAGCAGGCCCCTATGGAGTTTGCGCCGGCACAACTGAGGACCTTCGGGGCCGCGAACCTCCTAGGGGTGCCAGGCCCGGGCCCAGCCTTCAGCTCACTGGACTCAGACGACGAGGACTGCGAGGTGGTCATCGGCATCAGGCCCAAGTCTTCTCCTCTCCCACGGAGAAAGACGTCCACGTCCGACGACGAGTCCGAGGGAGTCCAGCAGCAGCAGCAGACCGCCTCATCCCAAGGCTCCCGGAGGAGGGTCTGCTTTGCGGACACCAAGGGCTTCTGCTTGACGCTCGTCAAGGAGTTTGACATCTGGGATGTCCCCAAGCTGCAGAAGGAAGCCAAAGAACACGATGCAGAGCGCTACTCATACCATCTGACCTTTCCCAGTCCTGTCCCGGTGCCCCCCGGGGAGCTGGGCGCCAGAGTTAGGGAGCAGAAGATCGAGCTGGAATCCGTTGGGCTTCTCTCCGGGACCACGGTGTTGAAGGGGCTGGTCCGGGTCCTCAACGTCTCCTTCGATAAGACGGTGTTGTCCGCACGACTCTGGACGCCTGGGCCAGCCACTTTGACCTGCTGGCGGAGTACGTCCAGGGCTCCGGTGACGGGGTGACGGACTGCTTTTCGTTCAGGCTGACCCTGGTGCCGCCGTTCGACGAGCGTGGAGCCAGGGTGGACTTCTGTCTGCGCTACGAGACTCCCGTGGGAACCTTCTGGGCCAACAATGACACGAAGAACTACGTGCTGTTCTGCCACCAGAGAGCGAAGGAAAGCAGGAAAAGTTGTCTGAAGGCCCCCAGGTGAGGACAGTGGTCTGACTGAAGTTGGGACTTATTAATAGCTGGCTTTTTGCTGTATGACAGTTTTGTGTGTGTGTGTGTGTGTGTGTGTGTGTGTGTGTGTGTTGGGGGGTCGAATTGATGGAGAGCAGAAGGGGATGTGCCCCCCCCCCCCACACAGACACCAGGGCCACGCTCCTCTAATCACATTGGGAGGCTCTAATTGGATGCTGGCCCAGATTGATTTCCTGTCCTTGTGTGTTTTGTTATGTATTTTATTTGATCTAAATCATATTAGGATTTAGATATGCTGTATGATAATGCCATATGATTTACTTTTATTATACTCAGCCAAGTGACGGATAATTTCATTGCCATTCAAAACCTACATCTAGGCCTAATCATATGCTAATAAGTACAATGTTTCCTTGACTTTATTTAATAATTTAATTCACAGACAGCACTTCATCACTGTTGACAATTCATCGTTGGAGGAAAACGTGCAATCAATACAAATAGAAAGAAGCAAAATACAAAAAGCAATAACAGGTAATTTATTTTTGTCTAATTTGGAAAGCTATGCTATCTCCTCGTCAGACTGTAATTAGCAGATTAAAAGACAACTTTATCTTCCAGGTGTGTCGAAAAATGGAGATGCTCTCAGTGTGGAGTCCAGACCAGTCACTGACTCCCATTCAGCAACTTCAGAGGAGGAACGCCACAAGTTAGTGGTGAGCTACAATCCAGTCTCTTCCTCAACCAGGAGAACACCATTGTTGTTTAGAGGATAAGTGGGAAAGGATTTGTGGGAAATTTTATTCTGCAAAAATGTGATATTTATTATTATTGTACTGTAATTTACGAGGGAACGTTGCATTAAACTCGGAAACTATCGTAAGAAGTCACAAAAAAGAACAAATATTTAGCTGAGGCCATCTATTTTTTGCCTACTCACCTGCCACAAGAGTTTCACTGTGCAGAATGGTCCTGTGTTGTCATATACATACACAAATAAAACACTTTGACTCCAATTCACCGTTTGCATATCTTGGCGATCTGTTGTTTCACATATTCAGAGAAGGTTCTCTGTGATTATAAGTGTGATAGCCTGAGTACAGTACAGTGCAGTAAAGTGCAGTCACGGGTGCGCTATGTGTTGGGAAAGTGGAAGGGGACACTTAAAGTGACCCAGAGTCAGAATGCCACATGGCTGATATTTTGAGCCGTTGAAAACTCAGCGTCCCAGAGGAACCTCAACAACACTTGAGTACGAGCACAGCTCGTTCCCACGGCTGGCTGCAGTCAACAGAAATGACTGACTGATTAGACTTGTATCTCGTGTGAACTTCCCATATCAAAATAAAGTAAAAAGCATTGTTTAGCATATTGTATTAGCAGATGTCATGAATCTCATTCTATTAACCTTGCAACTATGATTGAAACCTGTTCTATTCTTATCTTTATGTACCACATGTACCATTGGTGTCTTTCTTTCAACAAATGTACTCTATGTAAGTCGCTTTGGATAAAAACATCTGCCAAATGCCCTAAATGTAAATGTAATGTAAAAAATACATCTTGTATCACAATTAAATCATATGATCATGTCATGATGTTCAAACCCAGCACCACGTTTCATGCACTTGCTTGCATAAACACCTAATAAACCTCCTATTAACAGCTAATAACATAGCTATTAAAATGAAACTAAATCCGTTCTTCTCATTGGTGGACAGACGGAGAACAGGCGGAACGCCAGCAGAAGGAGTGAGCGCAGGGCGGCTCGGCACGCCAGGGTGAACGACCTGTTCGCCCAAAGAGACCACGGACCAGAGAGTGAAAAGGGAGACTCCTCCTGTGAAGCAACGCTCCCGGAGCCGCCTTCAGACCGGCCGAGGGAGGGCGGTCTGAACCCAGTGGTGGACTCCACGTTGGACTCTCTGTCACTGCGTTCTGGTGGATCTTCTGCCACAGACCAGCGCTACGGCACACCAGCGCAGAGCCGAGGATCTTCAGAGGCTGAGAAATCTGAGAACGTGAACTCTGTTGACCCCGACCAAATTCTGGATCGTGCAGAGGTGGGAGAGATGACAGCGGCGACACAAGCGAGACAAGCGCCACACTTAGAGGAAGAACTCGAACAGAAGCAGCACTCAGCAGCTGCCCCTATAACAGGGGATAACGGAAAACGGAGGCCATTGGAGAGTATGGGACGAAGCCACCGAGGAAGTGATCATGTCTGCATTGTCAACAACACAGGAGAGGAATCACATAGCATAGACGTCAGCTTGGCAGAGAGCACAGAAGCCCCTGTCAGCGCCGCACCCGGTAGCTTTACGTTCGGGACCGTGCGCGCCCCACTGTACCCCCTGGTGTGTGGCCAGGTGAAAAGTGAGAATCGCAGAATCAATCAAAGTGGGAATCGCAGAATCAATCTAAGCGAGAATCGCTTGAATCCAATTCGAGGTCGATCAATGATGGGAGACTCATTGGAAAACCTGACTGGGAATGATGGTGGCACCTCTAGGATCAGCAGAGTTCCCTTGGATTCTCATGAGCGAAAACCAATGAATATTCATCTGAATGACGTTCCTGGAGAGGATGGCCAATCGCGTGTAAGCGTGGCTACAGACTCAAGTACAAACCATGCGGACCTCGACGGTCAGGAACCAGAGCGTGGATGCACAGGAACACCAGGTCATCCCCAGCCTGCCACCGATAAAGACACAACTCCCTCAGATGTAAACAGTGAGGTGTTGAGGGCACGCACCACCAGAGGGGAGAGTCTAAACCTCCAGGGGAAGGCTGTAGAAGGTCAACGGGAGAATCCGTCTGAAAAGCAAATATTGGCAGATGCAGATGCAGCGAAGGCTCATGCAGAAGCAGAAGAGGTCGCTTCTGATATTCACACGCATTCATTGGACCCAACACAAGCACTCTCACAGCCACGAGTCCTGCAGGGAGCCACTGATGCCACACCACATACACCTCACATCACCTCTCTGTTTGTGTTGACGTGTGAAAAGCAAGACATGGACCAACAGATCTGCTGTGACGCAGCAACTGGCCTCATTTGCACCGACGCGCCAAGCGCACAGGATGGCCTTCAGCCAACTATGACTGTGTCAACAACTCATATCCACCCAGGACAGGCTAGAGGGGGCATAGAGCCGCTGGAAAGGCTGGATCCCACATGTTTGATGAGTTCTGATGTGGATCAAAGTATTCCAGAGCTGGAAAATGGGCATGGATGCCCTGCTGCCGATCTCAGCCAAGAGACCCTTAAAACATCACTGGAGGTGGTTGAAGAACCGATCAACGGGGGGAATGAATCCACAAATAGGTTAGAGGAAGGTGATATATTAACACCTACAGTGGAACAGGAGTACATTGGGGATGTATCCGTGTGTGTTAAAGTAAAGAGAAAGTCATGTGCACACCCAGACATGTTAGGTAAAGACATTGAACTTGCTCTGGTAGAAAAACCAGTTCGTAAGCCAACACAGGGAGAAGGCAGCGCATTTGAAGATGCAGCCACAGAACAGGACTACTTCGGTGAAGTGAGAAGCGAGTGCAAGAACTGGGAAATGATGGTCGAAGAAGAGGAAGAAGATGCATTAGGTGAGGAGGTCATGACGAAAGAGGTTGCTGAAAACGGTGAGAAGGAGATGGACAAACTGAGAGAGGAGCAAGCGATCGCAGAGCAGCAAACCTCGGAGGAGATGGTCGGCTGTGAAAAGAGAGAGCATACGGAGACAGAGTTTGAAGAACTAAAGCATTTTTGTGTGACTGAAGGCCAAAGTAAAATCGAGGTGGAAACCGTGGAAGAACCTCTCGTTTGGGAGGAGAAGGAAGTGGAGGAGGAGGAAGAGGTGAGGAAATATGCTGATCACGGCGCAGACAACCAGCGTGATGTATGTGAGGAAATAAGGGACGAAGAGAAAGAAACCCTGGCAGAAACAGATGGGGAAACTCGGGTACAAGTGGAGGACGAGGCAGAGATGATTTCAGTTGATCAGGAGGAGAGATCCGTTAGTGGAGTAGGAGAGGGAGGGATGGCGGTGGAGGCGGTGGAGGAGGAGATTGTATTCGGAACAACGAAAGAAGTGATGAATGAGGAGCCGGAGAGGCCAGAAACGAGGGCACATACGAGTCAGAACAAAGCAGAGAGGGATCCATCCATCACCCCAATGAGCAGTGTGCATGAGGGTGAGGTAGAGAGGTTAACAGACAAAGAAAACTCACCGGAAAATGAAACCACAACTGAAATTAATTTAATCTCGGGAGAAGAGGGGCTAAGCAACACTTACAGCTGGCACCTTACAAACGGCCAATCAAAAACACTTTCTGAATCAGCTGGCACATGTGGAAGTGATTCGAGCACTGTGGAGAAAGGGTCGCTCGTCTTGACAGCTGAACCGGAATGCGATCCAATGGGTGAAGGGGAGGGGGAGGAAGAGGAGGAGGGGGAAGGCGACACCTCCAGCGAGTCTGCATCCGATGAAGAGATGGAGTTGTACTTGCACCGCCTGCGGGCCGCGCCGAGGCCCCAAAATCTCAGAAGCTTCACCAGGGATGGTGCCTCGGGGAAGGGCTCGCAAACGGGCAAAAGACCCTCGATAGACAGAGCCAAGCTCCTGCCTTCGTCCATGCCACCGATCAGTGAGGCTGAGCACGAGGAACAGCTCACGAGCAGACCGGACACTCCAGAAGAGATGGATGTAGAGAACTTCCAGGCCGAATCTACACCATTTCCAACACAGGGAATGTGCAGGGGTAGACATGGCCCAGTGGACGGATGCCTTCTCTAGCGGTCATATCTTAAAGTCAGTGTTATATGTCACCATGTTTCTTGTATTTGTAGTGGTGGCATACCATTATGATTTCCTTGCCTGTTTTGCTCTTTACTTGTTGTCCATACTTTGGCTCTATTGCCAATCAGACACACAGCCAGTTATAAACAACAATGGTCTAACAACTAGATGATAGGGTGCATTAGAAATGGGGAATTTGCATCAAAGATCAGGTCATACAATAATTTATTCTGAGCTTACCATATGAATATGAATTAATATTTCAAAGGTCAGGTCACCAGAGCTGTATTTCTTTACACTCTTGTATTAATCACCGCCTTTTGTTTAATAGCGATTTCATAATGGAATCCATGAAGATGTATTGAAAACAAATCCTGATCGTGATCTGAGTTAAGCCGACCTGGCAGGTTTCACTTTGTGTATCTGATGAATTTAACTTGTACATTGATCTGGGTATCAATCTGAATATCAAACATATTTGATTTAAATGTGCCATGTAGTCCCTGTGGGAGAACATGAACACAGAGAAAAGTCAACGCAGTTTTGTTAAGGAGCAAATTCTTAGAATATTGACACATTAGCAGCATCACTGTAATTCCTGAGTCAGCAAAGCAAACCCTGTGGACCATTGTTGAATGATCAGCTCAACTGAGTTGGGTACAATGCAATATGAATGGAGATGTATTGATATGGAGAGATGTTTAGATTATGAGGTAGCATCTCCCTATTGATATATATATTTATGTATGTCTTTATTTTTCAACATTTAAATTATGAATAAATGTTACAAAAAGGTTTTGTGGTTGAGATATAACTATCAACCTACATTAAGGTAATACAACATATGGTGACGATGGGAAGTGGAAATTCAGGTCCTCTTTTATAAAATCGTCAACTATAATAATTGCCCTATTCCTTCCCTGGGGAAGAATTGCACAGATTTCCACAACTTTCCTCAACAAACTTTGGAACTTTATCAAGTATGTGCATCTCTTGTGAAGGTAGGAAGATATCTCATATTTGTATCTAAGCTGTATCAAATACATAAGCAATTAACCTTGAGTGAGCCCACAAAATTTGAGGCCCTTCCAAGAATGAGACTTAAAAATGACAGCTTGCGATATCACGTTTTTATTAATTTACCAATTTTAACCCTAATCTGAATCACAGCTGCAAACAGGCCTACACTCTCTGGGGGACTTTACAACCGAGTCCGGGAAGAATCCACACTCCCAGAAGTAAACTAAAGTATTCTAACAAAATGTAAAAATATATTTGTATTTGGAGTATGTGAAAACAATGTTTCTTTCAGTTCAGGCTTCTTTTTATGTGGACTATATGATGCTGTTATATACACTGTTTTAGTCACATTAAACTATAATATCTGTATTTCATGAGCATAGTATTATCACACGATGATGACTCAAACTATCATTTTGAGCCAGTCGCCAGTCTATAAACAGCCAGCCATCTGCCTGTAAGCTCAAAGGCTGTCTGCTGAAAGGGATTTGTAGAGCAAGTTTAGTTTCGTCTACATTTAGCATGGGAGCTTAATATTTGTATCTTTGTGGTAAGCCTACCGATTAGCTTCAAATTCAATAGGGTAAGGTGAAGTGTCAAACTGGTAAGGTGAAGTGTCAAAAAAGATGGTAAATAATATATATACGTGTATATAATATATACATATTCAGACTACACACTTCAAATACGGCACCTTACAATACAATAAACAGCCTAAAAAAAGCCTTAAAGGTGTGTTACAAGGTTCAGTGGCCAGTTTATACACAGCAGACCTACGAACAATCAACAGAGGGCAGCATGTACCGTCCCATCATAAACATATGATGGGAAGTCTTGTATATCACTTAATATACAAGACATAATAATATTATATATAAGATAAGATAGAACTTTATTGATCCCGAAGGAAATCCTTGTAATAATATCACTAATAATATTAGTAATATTATTAGTCATTATTATTATTATTAGTCATATTATTAGTAGTAATATTATAGTAATAATTAGTAATATTATTAGTAATATTACAGTAGAATAATCAAAATAATATAACAGATTTACAAATGTACAGTAAGTCTAAGACTACAATTTTGATATAGATATTAGATTATAGATTTTCAATTCATTTTTTTTTTATATTCATATTGAAATGGTGGAAGCGGCCAGATTGATTCTAAATGGATATATAATCCCAGCAAGGATTTATAATATTGTAATATTGTAGTCAATCGGTGAGAATTATTTGAGATCTAGATTTAGATTCTGAGATTTATATTATGCCGCTCTGACAGGGGGGCGTGGCGAGGGGCGCGGCGAGGGTCTTCTCTCTCCCGCCGGGGCGGCACGCTGATTGGTCGCCGGGGCTGTCAGTTCGCCAGCCAACACCACACCAAAGCCAATCACGTGGCTCGCTCGCTCGTTCGTTCATTGTCGGCAGGACGGATCGGGTCGGTCGCTACGCCGGGTGACAGCCGAGCCGAACCACCGACGAACCACCGCCACCGCCGCCGGGGGAGACAGCGCTGCCATGGAGGACCGCACGGACAATGTGGAGGCGACGGCGGGGGATGGAGAGGAGAACCCGCCGGAGGAGGAGGAGGAGGAGCAGGAGGAGTCGTCGTCGAGTCGGCGGCAGCAGCAGGAGAAGCTGTCCGGCGTCGTGAAGAACGTCCACCGGAAGCTCCGCAGGAAATACAAGGAAGGTAAACGAGGTGCTTATTATGGTGCGTTCCGGTTTATACCCGGGCAGTCGGAATATCCTGTGCCCTCAAGTTCAATTCACTTTTAAACAGCTTTATTGGCATGGGGGAAATATTGCCAAAGCGAGTGGTAAATTAAAAAAAAACCAAAACAAATCTAATTTACAGTTTTCGATTTACAAATGTACAATTGCAGATATTCTATAATAAAGAAATATGGAAACAAAGCTGCAATATTGCAATCAAATGTATAAGTGTGAGTATCTAAAATGTCCTTATAAAGAACTAAATATATACAGGTAAGTAAGTCAACTTAAAAAAACTGGGTTACAAAAAATACTAGGTACAAAAAGAATAAAAAATAAAATAAAATATAAAATAAATTAGGGAAAAAGGGGGGATTGACAGGTGATTGACAGTCTTTATGGAGGTTATGCGTTCCCCGTGAAACTTCGCGACTTGGAAGGCGGAAATTCCGACGTCCGAGTACAACCGGAACGCACCATTATCGTTCTTATTAACCACTAGACACCATGGATGAGACTGTTTTGTGATTATTTAATCCGAGTCATTATTTAACATGTGTTTAGGGTCGTGCTAATGTACATGTAATGTGCATGTACGTGTTTACAGCAGTGGACAGCAGCAGGAGCTAACGGGCTAACCGTTAGCCTCTCCAAAGGCACTCAATCTAGACAGGGCCTGCAGGAAACTCAGCCTCAAAGTCATTCCAACATGCCTCATATAACAGTACACTACAATACAATACAATGCATGCTAGTTGTTTAGTTATTTAGTGGGCCTCTTGTTGTTGTTGTTTTCCCCCACAGGCCCAAAATGAGGAACATGGATATGTTGTTCTTGCCCTAACATTGATAGTTGAAGTAACACATTCACAACCCTTTTATTTAAAAAAATAAATAAAACCAGCACAGTGGGTCATGACATGAGATGTGTGGATGCTGTCTGACGTTGTTCACAAAAGTCTGGATGAAACCAGTGGCTTGTCTCTGCTCCCCCCTACACACCCCCCAGAATGCACTCAGAATGACACTTCTGCTTTTATTCTATCAGGTATTATGCAGGCAACCTAGCAATTATTAAACTCATTCTATTAGCCTTGCAACTATGAATGCTTGAAACCTGCTCTATTCTTATCTTTATGTACCACAGCGATATATTGCTGTGTCTCTTTCAACAAATGTACTCTTTGTAAGTCGCTTTGGATAAAAACGTCTGCCAAATGCCCTAAATGTGAATGCAAATTGAGAGTGAGAGACTCAGCAGTGCCTATGATGCAAGCAGGAACTTGGTCTAGATAAGCAGATCTGGGCTTTGGAGTAAACAAGTGGGGAAAACAACACGGCCAGAAACGGCCAACAGGGCAGAATCAATTGTTGGCTCTCACCAAACAGCCCATGTCCCATTCAGAGGCCAGGCTGCAGGCATTTCATTCATCCTTTAATGTAAGAATTAGAACTTTCATTTAAATGTGCATATATGTATACAGTTGAGCTAGACATTGGACCAAATTATGTATTTATGTTTTGTCCTTTCTGGTGTTAAACTGACAAACTGACATTTGTACATTGTATGGGTATCTGGGAATTGTAGTTCAGTGTTGTAGTCCAAGTGTATGTGTGAAGTACTTATTACTGATTGCATGATTGCCATCTGATGTTAATCTGCAGGTGGTTTAATGTCCATGTGCTTCACCGTTGGTAGGCAGGAGGTACAGCTGACAAGGTTACATTCTGGAACAGATTCTGTGCTGGTGTCCATCCACACAAAGGCATTAAGCTGCTGTTTATGGCACACAGGAACATATTTTCCTCAGGAAATGCTTGTTCCTCCTTACTTAGCAGAATACACACACACACACTACTCGGTGCAGGTATAGAACCGGTTGCGCTGAAGGAGGCTGTGGTGGACTGGCCCAGTTCAGTTGTGAGGTCTCTTTGTCTCTCCACTAATCTCATTTTGGCTGTTTACTGCCTCATACAGTGCTACATATTTAGAAAGAAATAATTTGGTCTTCTCTCGTGTGAGTAAACACATTGCCAAGGGGTAAAAGCTTCACCGCTTCACCACACTCATTTTAAAATAAAGCAAAGGTGCAGCATTGTGGTCGAAGGTATATTTTTGGAGTTAGTTGACCCTTAATACGGCTCCAAATCCAGTTCACTTATGTCGTCCTTGTTTGAAGGACGTCAGAAGGAGATACTCATGGTGATTGGCTAATGGGTAGAGAGTGATCCGGTCACGCCCAGGACCTGAGCACTGATAGAGGGAGCGAAGTGGTCATGCGTTACGATGGACGATGCTGCTGTTGCCCCTTCTGCTGCCACCGTTGCGTTCCTCGTTGTCCTTCTTTCATTTCCGCAAATCTGATTGGGCATCCCCTCCGCAAATCTGATTGGGCATCCCCTCTGCAAATCTGATTGGGCGTCCTCCGGGCGAGCGGTCATGAGACCTTGGCCTTCCGTTGCTCAACATGTTATGAGCCACTGCCACAGCGGTGCCCGAACAATGGGCCGACGGAATCCGGCCTGCTTTGCTTTGCTTTTGTTTTGTTCTGTTTTCTTTGTTTTTTTTAATTCACAAACGTGAAGTGAATTATTTGTGGATTTGTGTGCGTGTTTTTTTCTCTGCTTCTTTCCGCTGAGAAACAGTTGCACTTCTGTTACCCTTCGCTGGAGGAGGAAGAGGAGGGTGCGCGGGGAGGTGGGAAGGGGGCGTGGTGGATGGTGAAGCAACAGCCAGCCAGCCAGCCAGCCAGCCAGCCAGCCAGTGACTTCTCAGACACTGCTGCTTGCTTGATTTTTTTTTTCGTTTCACACTGACTCAAAGGACCACTTCCATATTTTTACAACCCACATAGGATCGCTGCAGCCAAGCTTGCAGGTTCAGAAGCCCGGCTGCTCAGACCTCAGACCTTCAGTACGCAACTCTTTAGTTTGCTGCGAACACACGCGGCCGATCTCATCGCTTGTTTTTTTGTTTTTGTTGTCGTTCACCCACCGTCTCCTCTCGTGTGTTTCGGCAGTGGGGGACTTTGAGAAGATCTGGAGGGAGCACTGCCAGGATGAGCGGACCCTCAGTGAGTACGCGCTGGCCATGAAGAACCTGGCGGACCACCACTGGGCCAACAAGTGCGAGGGGGAGGGGCGCATCGAGTGGTGTCGCAGGTAAGAACGCCCATGTCTGCAACCTACCCACTAGAGGTGGTGTACAAAAACGAAATCTGATTTGTGACCCTTGATGATTCAACTTCAAAAAATCTGTTATTTTTATTTATTGATGCATTTATTTTTTCCTGTTGTCTGCGGTTTGCCTTTGTGCGTGTATACGATCGCTCAATTGATTTTAACCTTTTCAAATATAAAACTATATAAACGTAGGACACACTTTCTTGGCACGCAGCTGACAGGAGTAGGCCCAGATCCTGAAATCGGTCCCCTTTTTTAGACTTTGGGTAAGAGTGCTAAAGGATGGTAAATGGTAGATGGTCAAATGGTAACAAAATGGGACTTTCCCTCCTACTCACACCCGCCGTTCACACCACACCCGCCTGTCGGCTACAGGTTCAGGTCGTCCGGTTCATTCTAACCACTGTACCTTACTTTCCACTGTGCGAGTGGAGAGAAGGAGTAATGCTTGTGTTGTGGTGGTGGTGGTGGTGGCGGCGACTCCTTCAGCGTTTGCCAGGAGTATTTCCTGGACGGCGGCATGAAGAGACTGCTGGAGAAGGATGAGAAGAACTCCAGGCTGGCGGCAGTGCCTCCCGGTGCCCAGCCCTCCGTGCCCGCGCCTGCCCCCGCACCCAGGTGAGGAACGACCACCACCACCACCATCACCACCACCACTACCACCACCACAGCCTGCCTGCCTGCTCCTCGCTGTGCCGCCTCGTCTTGCTAACGCTCTGTGGGCATTTCAGCGAAGGCTCTCTGACTACATTTAAGAGTCTGGCAATACAGTGTGTACACTAGTGTGTGTGTGTAATTTCACTTTAATAGTAATCTGTATACATCAAAATACAGAAGGAGCACTGCCAAAGAACACCACAATTAATATTGCTGCGTTCTTTTTTACATGAGTTCAATTTATCTGGTGTTTTAATCTAGGTTTTTCGATAAATCGAAAGTCTTCAACTTGTCCATACTAACACAAAGTGTACTATAAATAATTATGCATCAGAGTTTAATCCAGTGTGAATATGAATGCGGTTCCTGCAGCTCTGTGCCTCACCGGGGGAAGATGCGCCTGCTGGACGTGGGGAGCTGCTTCAACCCCTTCCTGGAGTTTGATGAGTTCCTCACCGTCGGCATCGACATCGTGCCTGCGGTCGAGGTACGCCGACGGTCAACGTTGTTATATTCAGGCCAGATAGCGTCATCGTGGCGAGGGTGTCTAGCTCCTAGCCGAAAGGGCCTGTGGGTTCCACTCCCCAATGTCTCCTGTAGGCGTCCTTGAGCAAGATGTCATTGCCTACCTGCTCTTTAAAGGGGAATTTTGCCGCTTTTCAACCTCGTCTCCTTCTATCCGCTTTAGGGATATAGTGTGAAAAAAATGGAGTACTGCTTCATACGCGCTTTGTGAGAACATATCAACAAATTTTCCCACAAATTTGTGGGAACATTTCCACACATATTTGTGGGAAAAAAATCCCACAAAGGGATATATGAAGCATTACTCTTATATTAGAATGTGACTGTTTCCCTTTAACGACATGTACCTGAAGTCACTGAGGCCAATGACTACAATGACGTATTGGTGTGTGTTTGTCCTTCCCTTCCCTTCCTGGCCTGGCCCTGGTCTCCCGCCGCTGCCGCCACCCCCAGAGCGTGTACAAGTGCGACTTCCTCAACCTGCAGCTGCAGCAGCCCCTGCAGCTGGCGGGCGACGCGGTGGATGCCTTCCTGCGACAGCTGCGCAGCCCCATCGACGCGCTGCCGGCCCAGATCTTCCACGTGGCCGTCTTCTCCCTGCTGCTCTCCTACTTCCCGTCGCCGTACCAGCGCTGGCTCTGCTGCAAGAAGGCCCACGAGCTGCTGGCGCTGCACGGTCTGCTGCTCATCATCACGCCCGACTCGTCGCACCAGAACCGCCATGCGCTCATGATGCGCAGCTGGCGCGTGGCCGTAGAGTCGCTGGGCTTCCGCCGCTGCCGCTATGTCAAGTTCGCCCACATGCACCTGCTGGCCTTCCGCAAGGTGTCGCTGGCCACTGGCAGTGACCTGGTGACGCGCAACTACGCCGAGATGCTGTACATCCCGCAGGACTTCCACGGCAACGAGGAAGAGGAGGACGAGGAGGGCCAGGGGGCGGAGCCGGCACCGCCGCGCTCGGACCTGGAGGACGACCAGCTGGCATGGGGCTTTGCCGAGCTGCCGAGGTGCCCTGCGACTCGGACTCATCAGGCGACAGCCAGAGCGGCTCGGTGCCGGGCTTCCATGAGCTGGAAGACCCCATCCTGCTGCAGAGCTAGGCTAGGCTAGGCTAGGCTAGGCTAGGCTAGGCTAGGCAAGGCAAGGCAAGGCAAGGCGAGGACACCGCCACCACCACAAGGTGTGTTCCCTGTCCCCCCAAGCTCTGAAGCATGTCTTCTGCTGTGCTGCCAAATGAAACCTGCTCCATTCTTCTTCTTCTTCTTCTTTCTCCTCCTCCCATGTCCCCCTCCTTCGACCATACCCCAGCCCACCCCAACCCCTGAAACAATGCAGTTTGCACAGAATGAAAGAAAGAAGTTTACAGATTATGTTGTCATATCAAGACATGAACATATACACACATACACACACACGAACACACGCACATACACAGACCTATACATAAACATATGCTAAGATTGATATATATTTTAATAAATAGCTAGGGTTTTTTAAGAGAGCGCTCCAGATATTGAGCTGCCCCCACTCCCCACAGTGGTCCCCATTTCAAGTCGTCCTGCGCTGGCCTGTTTCCTTGTAAACCAGACGAGCTCGGAGGGCAGACTTCCTCGTTTAGTGCGGGAGTCAAAAACACGACACAAAAACGGTCGGAGTGTGATTGTAACGGAGAGACTAGCGGTGACTCGACTGATGATGAATGAACCTTTAATCCCATTCTGTCAGTCCTGCATTTAGATCTTTTTGAACTCCTAAAAATGTCTCGATGCGCATTGAAAAAAACAACAAAAGTGCTTTGGCTGAAAGTATGAGCGCGTCGAAGTGTGGAAGCGTTTAGCGCGGTGCAGTATAAAACGCACCGCAGCCGTTTTATTTGATGTGCCATTCGTTCGTTGTACGACTGATTTGTATGTTTTACAATAAAGCTGTGTTTGTAGCATTTTTTTTTTTTTTTTCAACCTTTCCAGAACCACGTGGTAGGACTGTGTACGACTTAGATGTACTATGACGTGAAACTGCGACTGTATTTTACTATGTATGTGTGGCAACGGTACAAGTGTCTCCGCTAACCCTCCCCCTCACTTCTCTATGTTCTTAGAAATAGTAACAATATACAATTGTTTCCTACTAGTAGAATTTACTCAAAGTTGTTAACTTTTGTGTAGTCAAGTGAAGGAGAAGCACATGACTTCAAATTAGTATGTATTTGAAGTTGTATTCTATTTTGAGGCCATTTTATAACCTAATGTGACAATTCTTACTCTTGCTGGAAGTTGTGAACTTTGATCTGAACCTTGTGCATTCAAAGTACTTCATATTAGTGGTGGGATTTTCACCTATTTGCTTGTTTCGTAATATTTCATATCGAGTCATAGACAAGCCTAAGAGGCAAAATTTTAGCAATAGCCAACTAAGTAAAGTCTAAACTGTAATGTGTGTGTGAGTGTGAGAGAGAGTGTGTTTTTGAGCACTTTATGCTTAATATCTACAAGGGTACCGTCATGACTGGCCAATTCATCCTCGTGTCGTAAACGTGACATGTATGTTCATTCTAGAATAATCAATATGCTGAGGTGCCTTCTCCATGTTTGTGTTGGACAACCCCCCTTCTCCCCTCAGAAAAGTATTTATGAACGCTTTCTGTGAAATGATGCGTTGTCCACAGTTGATTGTTAACATTGTTGGTTTACTGGATAGGTTTCCGCATTGAATAACGACTACTGCATTCCCTTCTGTATTCTCACTGTACTGACAAAGAGAAGAAAAAAAAAAGTGATCTTATTTTGTGATAAGTGGTTTGCATTCGTCTTCCAGTGTTGACTGTGGTCTGCTTGCATGAGAACTCTGCTTTACATCAAAGTATTTTGAGACGTTGCAGAACAAGGTGTGCTTATGATTCCGTTTTTATAAATCATTGTACATCATGTCACGTCTCTGTGTCTCATTTGTTTCTACTACATCTATATATTTAAAAAAACAAACAAAACAAACTATCCAAGGTCAAGATCCATTTGCAGATGGGCCCTGATTTTGATTTGTGGAAGATCAGTATTTATTATTTTTATTATTGTATTATTTGTATGTATTATTATTATTATTGCTAATAATAATAATATTAAATATATATATTTATTATTATGAGGTCTCTCTCATATGTGCTTGTACAACTGACACATTACTGCTCTTTGGTCACTTTGTGACCGCAATTTAATTTGACAACACACAAATAAACACAAAAACTAATTAGCAAAACGCGTATGAGAGGGAAACGCGTTGGGTCAAACCAACCTTGACTCTTCTCTCTCGCCGTAGAGCCACCACGTTAACCGGGGGGGGCGGGGCGGGAGGCGGAGCTACGGTGACTGACTGATGGACTGATGGACGGACGTCACGTGACCGAAACTTTCGGCGCTGATCGCTTGTGCTGCGTTCCAGTTATACACGTTTTCAGTCGGATTTTGAACTCGTAAGTGAGTAAGTGAGTAAGTAAGGAAGGACGTCAGTAAGGAAGTAAGTCGGGAGGACCTCGGCAACCCTCCGGTAAAACATCGACGACGACGAAACGTCCGCAGCTGGGAATGACGTCACAACACAGTTGACGGAGGGATCGGTGAGGTTCTTCAGCCTTTTTTTTTTCGAGTTGGAGTTCCGAAATTCCGATTTTCGAGCGCAACTGGAACGCACCGCCGGAATCAACTTTCGGAAGTGACTTTAGTTTGTCAATGAGGACGATAATGATGATGATGATGATGGTGATGATAATGATAATGATGATGATGATGATGGTGATGATGGTTGGCGTTTCTGGCCGTCACTGAACCGGTCATGAGTGTCACATTAGACGTCAAAACCCGCTCATTATAAGTTGGTGTGAACTATGCACGGCTAGCCACGGCTAACAGCACCACACGCTGAGCTCCTGCTAGGTCACTGTTATTATTTAATATTTTATTCTTTATTTTATTGTATTAAAGCTTTATATTTACCGGGGGGGAGCTCATTACATTGAGATGGTGCTTCATTATTATGAAGAACAATACAACTCCCTCAAAAACTACTGGTAAACCTTATGGCATTATTATCATCATTATTATTATTATTATTATCATTATTATTATTATTATTTTTTAGAACATGCACAGGCTTTTGATTATATTCATGTATGGGATATTTTAATTTGCAGTTTGAGACTAAAGCATCTCCTTTTTAAAACCTCTTGAAGCTCTTTCTCAAGAGATTTATTTGGATGTAAGTGGAGATCCATGCAGTTTTTCAAAACTTCAAAATGACCATAGACCTGTTGTTGTTGTTGTCGTCTAGGTCTATGCATAGAGAGAAGCGGCCATGTGTCACCGATTCATCCGCTACGGGGTCAGCCACTGCCTGCACGCCGCCATGACCCGGCTGGAGGAGGCGGTGGGCGGGTCGTCGTCGGCGCCGGGGGTCCACGGGGAGGTGAGCCCGCGGCCCGCCATCCTGGCCCTGGGCTACCTGTCGGGCCTGTTTCTGCTGATCGCCGTCTGCCTGGGGCTGTACGCGCGCTGGGAGGTCAGCCAGGACGAGGGCCACGTCTTCCTGGTCACTTTGGTCCTGGCGCTGGCGCTGCTGGGACTCGCCGTGGTGCTCTACTGCTACTGCCACATGGAAAGGGCCAGCCTGGGCCTGGTCCACCTGTGGCTGGGCTTCCTGTTGGGCCTGCTGTCCTTCGTGGACGGCCCCGCCCTCGACCGTGACGTAAAGGAGCGTGCCACCGACTACCTGCTGCTCGCCAGCATGGCGCTGCGGACGATGTGGGCACTGCTGGAGAGGGTCTGCGGCTGCACCAGGTACCGGCCCGCCTTCCTCACCTCCGCCGAGCAGCTGGAGCTGGCCGGGTTCGCCGGAGCGTCGCTGGTTGTGCTCGGCGACGGCGGTCGTGCCCAGCTGAGTGTGGCGGTGGTGGTGGCGCTGGTGGGCGCGCTGGCTGTGGTGATGGTCGCCCTCCGCATGAAGGCTGTGCTGGCGCTGCCCAACCTGGTGTGCTTCGTCGCTGTCACAACCACACTCCTCTTCCTCCGCTCGCCGGACGGGTCCACCGCCGCCACCCTCAACCCGTTCGCCCTGGCCTGCTTCTTCAGCCAGCTGGTGTGCGACCCCCTGCTGGACGTCTACTTCAGCGGCCTGTCGGTGACGGAGCGCTGGCAGCCGTTCCTGGCTGGGCGGGGCGTGCGGCGGCTGTCCCTCCTCCTACTGCTGCTGCTGGTGGAGGCGGGCTACCTGGTGCTGGCCGGGCGGGAGCTCCTGGGGGGCTCGGGCGAGGGCCGGCGGTGGTACGTGACGGTGCCGGCGTTCGCGGCGTTCGGCCTCTTCTGGGCCATCAGCCACCTGGTGTTCTTCATCACCGTGTGGGGCTTCCACGGCAAGATCGGCGAGTGCCAGCGCGTGTGCTCGGCCCAGGGCTCGGGGGTCACCAGCCTGGACAAGGTCATGGCGTCCAGGGGCGTGCGCCACTTCTGCATCATCTCGCAGCAGCTCATTCTCTGCACGCTGGTGTCCACCGTGGCCCTCGCCGCGCTCACCTTGGAGGTAGGCGTCGACGTGCTACGCTAATGCTAACACTACGCTAGTGAGGAACTGAGTAGTCAGTCATTACAAGCAACGATTTCAAAATGTATTCCCTTCCCACTGGTGACATCACAAGTGGACGTGTCCACCCAGATGTGGGATGGTTCAGTTCAATTCAGTTCAGACAACTTCATTTGTCAGACCAAGAAGGGCAATTAATTTGCAGCTTACCAGTCCTTACACACAACTAAAAAAACACTCAGATAAATTATGTCAAAGCAACATACAAGCAGCAGTAGATTAAATGAAAAACCTTTGTTATAGTTCATATAAATAACTGAGTCTAATGAATAAAAGAATGTAACGGTCATTTAAAATTACTACTGTCTGCATTTAGTAGCCTGATAGCATTCATTAGAGTAACGAATGGGTGACTCCAGTCAAGTCAATTTTATTTGTATAGCCCTTAATCACAGTTACAAAGTCTCAAAGGGCTTTACAGGCCATATGTTTATGACACCCCCCCCCAGTGCCATCCAGTTGGTACAGTCCAGTCCACCAGGCTGGGGTAGTCGTCAACCTGGTGGTAACATAGGACCCCTGTTAGCACGTTTAACAGGACTCTCCCCTGTGTGTGTGTTTTCTCCTACAGTCCCTCAGCAGCCTGTTTGTCAGCACGTTCCTGCTGGTGCTGCCCCTGGAGTCCCTGTTCCACGGGCTCTTCCACGAGCTGGGCAGCTGTCTGGGGGGCACCTGCGTGGGCTACGCTGTGGTCGTCCCCACCAACTACTGCAGGTAGCCCAGTCCACCAGGCCCCGTCCAACCGTCTGTCCACAACCCGTCCTCCTACACTGTTACGACGTGTCAACCAATGACTTCATTACTTTACTATACTATAAATTCTTGTGCGAGGTTACATAGCGATACAGTACAATAAAACAATATGGTAAACAACAGGGATAATAAAGGATAAAGTTACAGTCTCGAAGGGCTTTACACACACCGTATATTTATGACACCCCCCCCTAAAAGGTGGGAAAAAACATCATTATCAGGGGGAAAACTTTGAGAAGGAACGGAGTGGGGTGGGGGATCCCTTGACAGTCATGCGAGAACACAAGTGCTGACACTGTAGGAGTTGAACAATCGAGTGATGAGTTCACCTCACAATCAGAATCAGAATCTGGTTTATTGCCAATTGCCATTCTCACAGACAAGGAAATAATGTGCTTTTGTGAATTGGTGTATAACAGGGGGAACAATTTACAATAAACTGTGAAAGGAACAAAAAAGAAAGGAATTGTATAGAAATTCAAAACATCTAATATAAAAAGTAAGCAACCTCAACCGACTCCCATCAGCCTTCTCACCCGGACCACCATCTCTCCTCTCCTCTCCCCTGCAGCCCCGACGGCCAGCCCATGCTGCTGCCGCCCGACCAGGTGCAGCGTCTGAACCGGCGTTCCACGGACATGCTGAGTGGCGTGCAGCGGCTC
The DNA here is from genome assembly GCA_002895965.2 of Coryphaenoides rupestris. Taxonomy (NCBI): domain Eukaryota; kingdom Metazoa; phylum Chordata; class Actinopteri; order Gadiformes; family Macrouridae; genus Coryphaenoides; species Coryphaenoides rupestris. The sequence continues at coordinate 633,979 of PIJE02000117.1, forward strand.
TTCGCCCACCACCTGGTGGAGAGCCACGGCTGCGACTACTCCACCAGCGGCGTGGGCCTGGACGCGCTGCAGGCCAAGCTGCGCGCCTTCCTGGAGCTGCGCACCGCCGACGGCCCGCGCCACGACACCTACGTGGTGTTCTACAGCGGGCACACGCACCGCTCCGGGGAGTGGGCGCTGGCCGGTGAGGATCAGCGACACTGCATGTCACAGTCTGGTAGCAGCAGCACATGCCTGGTTGTTGTTGTTGTTGTTGTTGTTGTTGATGATGTAGAGGCCTGGTGGTCTGCTCAGGAGATAGTGTGAGACCACAATGTTAATTTACAACTCGTTATTTACGTATTAGACGGATTAGATTTCTACTATCTACTATCTCTACTATTTCTACTATTACCGGATTAGATTTCTACTAAACCTACCGGTTGTAACTTGTTGTTGAGTATTTGAGTATACCTGCTAGAGCTGGGTGATATCATTAATCAATAATTTATTTGTACATAATTTATTTGTACATAATTAGTCAATGTGTCATTGAAATGACGATGTGTGTGTTCTCCATTCCTTGCTAATTGTATGTAGTTGTAGTTGATGAAGGGTATGAGGTATGATATTAATGTGTCCTTATCTGCCCTTGTGTGACCCCCACCCCCCACCCGTGGGTGCAGGCGGGGACAGCCTGCGCCTGGACCAGATCCTGGAGTGGTGGCGGGAGAAGAACGCGGGCGCCTGCTCGCGCCTCATCCTGGTGCTGGACGTGGACAGCGCCCTCCCCTGGGCCAACGAGGTGAGCGCCCGCTCGGACCCGGGCCTCTACGTGGCGGTGCAGGGCGCCACGCTCCGCCCCTCCGACCCCAAAGACCCCGAGCTCCAGGACGGCGGGCAGCTGGGCGACTTCACCGCCCGCTGGGTGGCGTTCAACTGTGAGCCCGGCGCCGACGTCCGCAGCTGGTCGGACCCCGGCCGCACCATCTCGGCCGTGTACGGCGTGTCGCGGCGCTGGGGCGACTACGCCCTCCACCTGCCCACGGGCGGCGACATCACCAAGCACTGGCGCACACACTTCCCGCGCGTCACCTTACCCCGTGGTGCAGCTGGCCCTGTGGGTGGGCGGCCTGGGCCTGCTGGGGTGGGGCGGCTGCTGCGGAGGCTGCCTGCGGTGCCTGCGGAGGTTCAAGCTTAACTGGTTCCCGCCGGCGGTCCTAGACACCGGCCTCGGCTTCAAACTGGTCAGGTCCTGACCTCGCCGGCGTGTTTATGGGGACTGAAAATCAGACACATGGCGTTATGTTCTGTTATTTTACTTTGAGGTCTCTCGGGATGAACTGACACAGCTTGGATTTATGGAATATTAAGGTATTCATTGACAAAGAGCGCTTTCATCATGAGATCGTCTCACCAAGTTACTGATTCGGCATTTGGAGAAGTGTTCCAGTTATTTTACTATTATTTATTTTTTTACACATGCAAATTACACCTTTGTTTCTTTTTTATTGGGTTGTTTGATCTAGACGATGTGTGCCCTCCAACCAAAGAACACACACACACACACACACACACACACACACACACCACACACACACACACACACACACACACACACACACACACACACACACACACGTGGGGAGATGATGTGGTGTTTTTGATTGATTTTGATAGATTTTAATATTCCAAAGCAAGGTTGTACGCGACCGCGTGATGATAGGATGTCTCCAGGCGTTCACTGACACCAAGTGTGCCTTCTTCTGTACTGTAGTAGTAGTAGTATTGTAGTAGTACTGTAATAGTACTGTATCCAAACCAAAAAGCTGTCAACAAGCCGAGTAACAAACTAAAGCCAAAGTCCTCTTGATTCACCAGCCTTGGGGAAGCCATCTTCCTCCTCCTCCTCTTTATTAAAACGCTGGTCCAACGGTTTATAGCTTCTCACACCAGCACAGCTTTTGCTCATTTAATAGTCCTAGTACGAGTTACTTTTCCATGTGTGTCCCTGGTTCTTGATCTGCTATGATTTGGAGTGGACTTGACTTTAAAGTGAATGTATTTCGTATTGCCGGTCACCGTGGCTACTGGGCTTTAGTAAGTGCAATGGTTCAATCACAATGGACATGTTCAATGAACTCCCAATGACATTTAAATATATTTTGAGGGATACCTTCAACTATTCCAATTTCAGGGAATTCCAGATAAAACCTTATGAATAATTGCACTAGACGCTGTTGTTATTGTTGTTGTTGTTGCAAGACCTTATATTTACATGTGTGTTTTGTTTTTAAAAGGGCTGTTATTTAATGATCTGCTTGTAAACATTCTAATTGTATGACATTTGCAAAAGTGTGACCGCTATGCAGCTATGCAATAAAGAACTGATTTAAAAATAAAAAATAAATCACTCATTTTTGACTGCACTTTATTAACATGTTCATAACGGACACATACTTTAAACAGGATTTATGGACATAATTTGGCAATTTATTTATATAATTTTTTTTATTTGGCTAATAGTACAAATTTACATTTCTGGTCAATACTATTCCCGTCACCTACAGCAAATGAACCCAGGCACCACAAGCAATTGATTCTTTAATTTGTTTATTTTATTGAAAATATTATAAAATAAAGGTACAGCAGCATTTCATATTTGTATCTCCATCTATGACAGTCAAATGTACTGAAACCAAATAAAACGAAACAAAAATTGCTTGAACAGGGAGTTGACCGGTGGGCCGACGCCGAGCCGACGGTGGGCCGAGGCCGAGTCGAGGGTGGGCTGACGGGGGGACCCTTACAATAATTTGACTTTTGGCCCAAAATATTGTGGCAGACGGCCACTGAGGGGCCGACTAGGGAGTGTGGACAATGGTCGGGGGAACCGCAGTTCCCCATTCGGCCCCCAGAGGGAGCCAAGGAGACCAGGAAGTGGAGAGAGGCAATCAGCCTCATGGGAAGTGGCTGCGCCTCGTTGAGGGAACTTGGCGGCAGCCAATCAAAGGCCTGGATCCAGACAATAAATAAGAGAGGACCTGGGTGGTGTAGGAGGTCGAGAGAGTGGAAGACGCTGAAGTGGAAGAGAAGGAGGAAGTGGTGGTGGGTGTAAGAGAAGGAGGAAGTACAAGGAGAAGACCCTGTGTGGGTGAGTTGGGAGACCTGATATAGAAGTGGCTGTGTGCCTGGACGTTCTGCCTGTCTGCCAACCCGAGTTGTGTACCGACCCTTGCCTGCCTGACGACCCTCCCACCTGCCTTGCCCTGGACCCCCGTAGACCACTTCCTGGCGTGATACCCCCTGCACACGGACAACGACTACCCGCACGGATTAACGGACTAACCCCTATAATTACCCTGCACTTACCCTTCCCCTGTATGATAAATAAACCCCGTTTGCCTTATATTCTGGTGTGGACAGTGGAGTTATTAGATTCAGTCGTGGACACACTCCACCCGACAACGGAGTGTGCCACAATATTTTCTCTTCCAATCCTTTTCCAAACGTAACCACGTCTCACCCCGAGTGTGCCGACGCTGTACTGTAAGTTTGGAACCCATCGGATAACGTTTACTAGGAATAATGACAGAAATTGTCCCAAAAAAAGCGATAAGGGCCGACCCTTACAATATTTTGACTTTTGGCCCAAAATATTTTCTCTTCTCTTCAAAAAAAATCCGACCAATCAGGTAGATCGATTCCAAAAAAAATCAGACCAATCACGTCGCTCGATTCCACATTTTTTTAGACCACTCACGTCGCTCGATACCAAAGAAAATCCAACGCCAAGCCGCCGCCGAGCCGACGGTGGGCCGACACCAAACAGACGTCGGGCCGTATTTTGGTTTATTTGACAGAACAATCTAATTTAATTTAAATGAATGTAAATGTTAACACAAGGCTTAGTGGTGTATAATATATATATATATATATAGTGGTACACTGCCACCGTGTGGTATGAAAGTGGTCAATACGATTCCTGTCACCCACAGCAAATGAACCCAGGCACCACAAGCAATTGATTCTTTAATTTGTTTATTTTATTGAAAATATTATAAAATAAAGGTACAGCAGCATTTCATATTTGTATCTCCATCTATGACAGTCAAATGTACTGAAACCAAATAAAACGAAAAAAAACATTGCTTGAACAGGGAGTTGACCGGGGATTAGTGTATTGAACAGAAGTGATTCCAACTCTGCCAGTTCTAGCCTCCAGTTAGTTGAATGACACAACGTGGGGACAATTAAAAGGTGTTGATTTAAAAGTCACTCACGACAACACAGAGACAGTCAGTGTTGTTTGTCATATTGAGTGCAATTTGGGATATATATCAATAATTGAATCCCCAGACCCACGTCTACAAATGATAAAAATGGTAAATTCTCGATTGACAGAATTACACGGCACAGAAGTACAAGCACAGACTCGGACACTTCAGCTAGTTGGAAATTGTAGTTGTTTTTTTTGTTGTTATACATTAGTGGCCAAATATGCAATTAATAAATGGCTATGCAATATATACAATGCAGCTTTTTCTTTGGCCAGTATAAACTTAAAAAAACTAAACAAAACAAATTTAAAATAATATCCTTCCTCTCAGAATAAGCATGTCAGACAAAAAACAAAAAAGGGATTCCTTCATCTCGTCCTAAAAAAAGATGATACACGACAACAATGACATATTTTGGAAAATCATGAGTGGCATTGATCCAGCGAATGGCTCTGCAGTTACAGGAGCGCACAACAAACTAACAAAAGCCTCTTTTTGGTGCAGAAGAAGTGTGCGACTGACTGACCGAATGGCGACACAACCTGTAGAACGGCCCTCTTTGGAAAGCTTCATTTTTACGTTTCTACCGATATGATTGAATCTTGCAGACTTCTAAATCTAATCATCCAGAGAGCCACTTAATACAACTGTATATACACAACTCTGGTCAGTTTTTAAAGCTGTTTCATGCTGTCTCACTGCTGAGTCCCTTATTGAAATTCTTGTTTGGCTTTGACAAGGAATATGTCAACAGTTGCTGTGCGTTCACCCACTTAACGAGTCTCTGCTAAGAATCAAAATAAAAAAACAACTAATAAAATAAAGAAAACAAACTGCTCATTGTTAAAAAAAAATAAAGAAATAAATGGCTCATGTATCTTGTATGGCTTCAGAATGGGCTCCAAGCTTTGGCTGACTGCAGGTGGAGCATGGCAAAGCTAAGCATTGTTAGTATTGTGGCCGCTACCCATGTGCCGATCTCTCTCTCCGACCACCCATCGGCTTCAACACAGGCAGCCCCCCCGCCGCCCCCCCACGCTCCAGGGCCGCTTGGCTTACAAGCTCCAAAAAGAATTAGCTTCAGATAATTCCACATTTAGGCAGACGACATGGGGGCACCAAGAATGTGACAGGCCTCTCTCTCTCCACGAGGACCAGGTAGTGTAGATTGAGTTCCCAACTGGGGGACGGTAGCGATGAGCGTGTGATTGTCCTGGATGTGCTGTTCTTGTTCTCGCAGCGATGCAGTCTCGACGAGTACGCAGCACGACTAAAACTTTACCAAAGAGGAGACTTGAGCGCAAACTCTCTAGTGTTCACCAGCCACCCGATCCCAACTCAAACCGGAGGAAGGCGGCGAAAGCCAAAACAAAAAAAAAAACGCTGACACATAAAGACGCCGCACAGAGACCACCGCTGCTGTAGCACGTCGACGATAACGTACGGTTAAATAAGACACAGGCTTCAGTGAACTGTACAAACTATTGCTGTTCCCCTTCTCAGGAACAAAAGGGGTTTCCCCATTTCGTTTTGAATCCCGATGGGTTTCTTCGCGTGAGTCTGAACGTGAACCAGAGCAATGAAAACGGCGTGAGGCCCCCGCTTAGTGTAGGCCAGCGGTGGGGACCGTCCGCTCCGTGCAAACCGTAACAGTGAAAGTGGGACCGAGAAACACTACCGACGAGTTTATTGTACAAAGTCATTGTTCAAATGGTAACATAGGGGCCGCGCGAAAAGCAAAACACGAAGAAGAACGCTCAATTTCTTTCGGTCGAGCAATCTGTCGGTTCTCCATATTGCTAAAGTGAGAGACACCGAGAGAGATGCAGGGGGACAGACGCCTCAGATGCCTCTAGTCGTTTCCCTGGTAACCAACTATCTCCTCTGCTAATCCTAATAATAATAATAATAATAATAATAATTAATAATGATTTTAACCCTGCCAGCCCCGACTTTCAATCGCAAAGTTTCCAATTGAACACATGAATTACAAAATAAAGAGAATCACTTCCTCCCAAGCATGGTGGCTCCTCCCTACAAAAAGAAAAAAATACAATGAGGTAAATCCCTCCCTCTCACCCTCCCTCCATCCCCGAGCTTTCCATCGCCTGTTTGTTTCAGTGCTAACAGAGGAGGAGGAGACAGGCCAGCATTGGAATGACTCTCAGAGACTTTCAGGTTCAGGTTCAGGCACAAGAGCAGGTTTGCAGCCTCTCTCTCGCAGGAACCGATGACCCTCCCTCCATCATGTCGTCTCCCATCCTCCCCTCTCCTCCCCTCTCTCCTCCCAGGCCCCAACACACCATCACCACCCCTTCAACACCCCCCCCCACCCCCACTACTAATCCCAGGATTATCACCACCACTGTGGGATGGAAGATGGAACCACAGTGCCACGATGTTCCCGTCCTGCGTGGCCCAGCTTGCTTCCAGTGGCCGTGACGAGGGGGGAGGGGCTGGGGAGGCGAGGAGGTGGTCAAGAGGAGGGCAGGAACCGACCAATCCGCTGCTAGGACCGCCGCTGGCGCACGGAGGCGGAGTCCCAGCTGCCGTTCAGCCGGCTGCGTCCGGAGGGCCCGCCGCCGCCGCCGCCGCTTGAGGACGCGCTGCCGTTGCCCAGCGGACGCTCCTGCTGCCGCCGTCGCGTCTCCTTGTAGCGCAGCGTGATGTCACTGTAGGTGGCGGGGCGAGGGGGGAGGGGAGGAGTCAGGGTGAGTAGGCGGGAATATCATCGAGATGTGCACAACACACTCGCACACCGCTGACATGAGCGCACACACACACACACACACAGACACGCGGGGACTTGGAATAGTCCAAACGAAGCACACTTGAAACGGCAGAAATGCACTTTTCCCACATTTCCCGCTTCTGGAAATCAAGAAAATGGAAGAAGAAAAAAACGAAATGTCCGCCACAAATGGAAGTGTGGGGGGCAGGGAACGCTCAAAAAAACACACACAAGAACCAAAACAAGGGGGACCAGTAACCTACCGCAGTGCTCTTGAGCATTACAGCTACAGCTAGAGTACATGGAGGGGGGGGGAGGAGCCAGGGAGATATGGGTGGAGAACACACAAACAAATTGTAATTAAACTTGGCATGAGGGGAGTACCACTTGGCCACGAGGGGGCATTACTACACAGAATCCAGTGGGAATGGGAAACATAAAAACAAATCTATTGCCACATATGAGAGCAAATTAGGCAAATAAAAGAACGTGGTTAGAATTGTGAGGAATTTGTCCTGAGCTCCTGAACTGATCTAAGTTTACAGTGACAATGTCAACTGCACGTTTTATTAAAAACACAGTGGCCTTTCTCATCAGTATCTGTATTTTGTGTCTTTTATCTTTATAACCTCGATCCAACTCACTGAGACACAGTGTGGAAGATACCAACAACACACAGGAAAGTAGCCCCGAGTATTTCCCATTATCTCCCAGTACAGGCCCGGGGCAGGTCAACAAGTCACGAGATACCGTTCTATTCAGATTATATCAGCGATTTATAAAAGGCAACCCACGGTCACGGTCGTGTTTACGGTGTTGCAGTAACGTGTATAAAAATAGACATTTTCCTCTTACTGCGAACATTTCGTGGCCGTCTGTGTGGAACGGCCATACGTCTGTGGTTGCACAGCGGCACAACATTTCAGGCACAGTTGTACTTTAAAATCAACTTTGAAAGGGTCGTCCATTTTACCACCTGGTGTGACGTTAGGCCTTACAGTCTTATGGTCACTGAAAGACATTTCAAAACCCAGTGAACTCTACCAACTGGTAGGTAGATCCATCTAGTCGTCTCACATTTTGCATATTACTGTCCCACGTTATGCACCAATTTCACAAAAGCACATTCCTTGTTTGTAAAAACGAAGGCAATAAAGCTGATTCTGATTTGCGTCTCAATCTCGGGGACAAGGTTTCTTTGTTGAGTGTTGAATACATTTAGTGTATAATGGTGTTTCATTGTTTAATACGTTCACGTCTTGTGTTAATCATGTTTCCTGTTCAATACATTTCGTGTATAATAAATGTCTTGTTGTTGTTACATTCGGTGTTTCAACACATTTGCCTCAGACCCACCGGATGAAGAAACGCCACAGGGTCCAGGAGAGGATGAGGAAGATGCCCAGGAACCAGCACTGCGTGACGAAGAAGGGGATGGGCAGCATGATGGTGTTGGGGTCGTACTTCACCACGATGAGGAACTCAGTGACGGTGATGGCCGCCACCAGCCACGCCTGCTGGCCCAGCTTCTTGTGGAAACTTCTGTCCGGGGGTGGGGGGGGGGGGGGGCAAGGGGTCAATAGGGTCACTCCTGGTCAGGGGGGCGGGGCGACGATGAAGTTAAACACTTGCTGAAGGAGGCTGACTACATGTAGACTGGAGAATGCTCTGGGACTCGAACCCAGAACCTTTTAGCTGGGACTCGAGCCCCCTGACCACTAGACTGTTCCAAAAAGAATAAGAAATAAAAAAATACAAAAATCAAAGTTAAATCAAAAATAACAATTACAAAAAAAAGTAATTTATTAGTATTTACTTCAATTATTCAGTTAATACTAACAACATAAGATGCTACTTTGTTACTCCCCGTGGGGAAATGGTGTAAGTAAGTAATAAGCAAGAAATATATAGTCTTACTATATGGCTGTGTTACTTCCTGCATTCTTGTTTGGCTCCCACGCCGAGATTGCGTCCCCAGACCAGCGGTTTGTACATTTATTTAATTTATTTATTATGTCAGCACGTTCTTCCGGTGAAAGCCGGGAGGTGAAAATTAACAGCGCAGGAACTGTTTGAACGGCTCTATTAAAAAAAATCCATATAAATAAAAGCCATATAATAAAACACTTATTAACCTCCCTTGCTCGGTTAATAAGTAGTTAATATAATAATAATTATAAATTATGGCAAATAAACTTCACAAACAGGCCGAGCCCACAGTCAACATTGGATCAGATCAGATGTGAGTTGACAGAGGTGAGCCAACCCAAGAATGAACAAATGTGAGTTTTTCTTACTTGAGATAATTAATCAATTATTAAAAGCGTGGTTGGTCGACCGATTGGTTGAGTCACGCCCGCACTACAGTCAACAGCTCCACACAATAGTTCAGTAAATGGGTTGCACTTGGGACACAAAACTAAATAAAAGAAGACAAACATGCAAAGTGCAAACAAATACGCCGTAACCCTGGTTACCAGCACAGTTGGCACAGAGGCACATTCAATCACAGACAGCCTCATTCATTGTGACCCTGGGCTGGAATGGCAGTGTTGATTGGTTGAACTACATGACATGGTGCACAGCACAAATCTACTGCACATGATCCAGGCTTCTGTCCAACAACCTTTGCCTCAGGACACTCACATCGACTTGCGGACGGAGGGAGAGCCCTTCAAGATGAACCTCAGTGTTTAACAGCAGCCGTAGAGCAGAAATAATATTCACATCCAAAAAGATCTCCTGTCCTCTTATGGAGGACAGGATACGGTCGCCGGGTGACTCACGGGTCGTCCATGAAGTCGTAGATCTCGCGCATGGCCACGCCCCCCACGTTGACGAAGAAGACCAGCCTGAGCAGCACCAGGTAGTGCTCCGGGGGCATCCACAGCACGAACTTCAGGTAGAAGGTGTTCAGCTCCGCCAGCAGGAACTGAGGACCCCAAGGACCACACACACACACACACACACACACACACAACACTTATTTACACAGCTTTAAATTATGTAAATATTTATATCCTCTGGAATTTGTGAAGGGTGCGGCAGTGGTTCAGGAGGTATAAGAGCGGTTGTCTGGCAAACGGAAGGTTGCTGGTTCGATCCCCGGGCTCCGCCTCCTAGCTAAGTGTCGAGGTGTCCCTGAGCAAGACACCACCTAACCCTAACTGCTCCTGACGTGTTGGTTGTTAACTTGCATGGTTGACACCACCGTCGGTGTATGAGTGGGTGAATGTGAGGCAATACTGGAAACATTACTGGCCCCGTTCTGGGTTAGCGCCAAGTAACTGGGCGGGGCCGAGCTCAAACCAGGGCATTTGGTTTCCTTTAAATCACAGGAGATTATCAGGATAATCTAGACTAGACGATAAGGAAATTATTGTCTATGGATTTAGCTGTCTCTATCTTATGTTAGCTCTTAGAGGATGGTATCCCTGTACATTTTGGCTGGGAGTCAAACACCATAGCAACAAAGCTTATATGCATGCATACACACGCACACATCCATCCGGGCACACACACACCTGCACAACAAGTCCAATGCGTGTGCACTTGCACACGCACACGCACACACACCACACACACACACTGACAAGCAGTGTTTAAAATAACATGGGTTGAGAGTTTTCGGAATGTAAAGAATGCCACGACAAAACATACAGTTAAACACAACGGGTAAAAACTAGTTTTGAGAGATGCTTTGCTAGAAGACACTAGTAGAGAACGAGGAGGAAAAGGGTCCGTTTTCATCCGTGGATATTTTCCCCAGACGGACAAAGAAACGAAACCGTAGGGCCACCACTGACGCCTCCTCGGTGTTCAGGGTTTGACTTGAGGCAGCAGACATGTTTACAAGCCGCAGAGCTTAACTTAACTCTGCTGACCGAGAGGACCAGGAAGCCTCATTAAAAGCGAGGAATCATATTTGTGCTGGTCAGTCTGCAGTCGACTCCACACTGGTTGAACGTTTTGAGCGTCTGAGGGTTCGGATTCCTTATTCGAGACATATTCAAACATACAAGATATATCATGTCATCCAGTTAAACATCTCCAGTTGGTACCCCGGCATGATAGGAAGGTTTCATGCTCTTCAATGACTTGTAAACTTTAGACTATGAAAAAAAGTCATTTCTTTGTTGTTAAAGGTGCAATTGATAAAATATGCATGTAGAGTAATAATAAATAAAAAATATATACATCCACAAAGCTTTTTCGAAGAGTGCAAGAATCAAAGTTAGTATGGAAAAAAACCCCACGAAAAATGGCGCCATTCCCAAGTGCTCAGAAACGCCACCGGACAACGTAACCTACATCTATGAGCTAATGTATAGCTACGTGTCTGTAGACCTGCATATTTCATGGTCGAGTGGAGAGTCTGTCTGAGTGTCCCTCCACTCGACCATGAAATATGCAGGACGGTTTGTGCAGCAAACTGGTAACCCCACTGGAATGTTATCAATTGCAGCTTTAAATAGGGCGGACGTCTGGCAACAGTTGCTTTGGATAAAAACGTCTGCCAAAATGCCCTAAATATAAATGTAAATCTCCTCAGATAGCTTTATATCTTTACAATTTTGGTAATTTATCAGACTCTTTCAACCAAAGCGAGGGTTGGGGTTAGCAAACTCAGAAACAGTGGATTTAAACAGTGGTTTAAGAGGAGGAGGAACAGGAGGAGGAGGAGGAGGAGGACAGTCGTACCATGAAGATGATGCCCAGCACGGCCAGCCAGCGCCCGCAGGTTGGAGGCGGGCTTCCACTCAAAGTTCACCCAGCTGTAGGGCGTGAACTGGAAGGCGATTCGCTTGATCTTCCCCCTGGAGGAAGAGAGCGGGTTACATAGCTGCACACCTCCGGGCCTCCGTAGCGCTGACACGGGCGCCGTAATCGCTATGGCGACTGCATCTCTATGTGGACCGCATCTCTATCTCTCTCTGTCGTCTCTATAGTGACCACATCTCTATGGCCACTGTATCTCTATGGTGACCACATCTCTATGGTGACTGTATCTCTATCTCTCTCCGCATCTCTATGGCGACCACATCTCTATGGCCACTGTATCTCTATTTCTCTCCACAATCTCTATGGTGACCACATCTCTATGGCCACTGTATCTCTATTTATCTCTGCATCTCTATGGCAACCGCATCTCTATGGTGACCACATCTCTATGGTGACCACATCTCTATGGCCACTGTATCTCTATTTATCTCTGCATCTCTATGGCAACCGCATCTCCTATGTGACCACATCTCTATTTATCTCTGCATCTCTATGGCAACCGCATCTCTATGGTGACCACATCTCTATGGTGACTATATCTCTATCTCTCACTGCATCTCTATGGCGACCACATCTCTACGGTGACTGTATCTCTAATCTCCTCTCACATCTCTCTGGCGACCACATATCTATGGTAACTATCTCAATCTCTCTCCGCATCTCTATGGCAACCACATCTCTATGGTGACTATATCTCAATCTCTCTCCGCATCTCTACGACAACCACATCTCTATGGTGACTATATCTCCATCTCTCTCCGCATCTCTACGACAACCACATCTCTATGGCAACCACATCTATCTCTCTCCGCAGCCTCTATATCTCTCCAAGATGATTTCTACATTATAAAAATATATACATATAAAAGTTATTACATTTGTTAATTATTCATAGTATATAAATTAGACATTAAAAAAAGATGTCTAACAGACAAAATAAATAAAAATGGCAATAAATATAAGCACAAATGTAAACGGTTTGAGAATGACCCACGAGCAACAACATGGGGCTCAGAGTCAGCGCTGTGGTGCCTACTTGTAGGTGGGGATGGTTCCAGAGGCCCTGCCACTGGTAGGGCTTCATGGACAGCCAGCCCAGGGTCTTCATTCCCACAGTAGATGCCCCAGGCTGTTGCACAGCAGCAACGTCCATGATCCACTGCAGGCAGGGAGAGACCACCCACCATCACCACCACCACTGTCACCACCACCTTCACCATCACCACCACGGCCACCGGCGTGTGTATATTACTAATCGCAATGTGTATATGGACATATTTTTCGGTAGCTCGTTGCATATTCCATTTTAAATGTTTATCTCTTACTACGGTTGCTACTCTGTCAATAATGTTTTACTGTTACATTCTGCATTTATATTCCTACTACTCATATTTTGTGTATGAATGTTTTTTGCGTACGTACATTTGTAAATGTTATCATTTCCATGAAAGGTACAGTACCTCATTCAATTTCAATTCCTATTCCATCTTATGCTTCAACCCTCTACAACATAACACAAGATGGCAGTGGTAGTTTCACGATGGCGCATCTTTCAGACCAAGCCACAGAAAAAAGGCCTAAATTATGCCTTCTGCAGGCCTCCTCGTTCTTCATGCTCCTTATAACTGCTTGCCAGTCAAAACGCTGGAGTGGTTATGGTGACCCCGGTCCTTGGTATAGTACTGTAACGCGTGTCTGTGACCTCTGTGTGTGTGTGTGTGGTGTGGTGTGTGTGTGTGTGTGTGTGTGTGTGTTGTGGTGGTGTGTGTGTGGTGTGTGTGTGGTGTGTGTGTGTGTGGTTGTGTGTGTGTGTGTGTGTGTGTGTGTGTGTGTGTGTGTGTGTGTGTGTGTCGCGCCGCGCCTCACTAACAGGCCGTGCTGCATTCCACAGGGCTTCTGCAGCCGTGTACACACAAGCACACAGCAGCAGCGATGGCCGACGTTGACAGAGTGAGGCTTGGAATGACAAAGTTGAGCCTTTGTTTGGCCTTGGACCAGCCACTGTAAAGGCACTGTAAAGCCACTGTAAAGCCACAGTTTGTCCAGGTATTTTTCTACCAACGGTATCTGCTCTATTTATTTGTACTTTGTACCGGGTTTTTTTCTTCTGATTTACAGATTTAATTCTAAAAATCCGCTTTGTGCCTCCTGTTTAAGTTGCGGTACTTTATGACAAAAGTTTAGTTGGATGTCGTGCAACTCTTGGAGTTATTCAAATTTTGATTTGTATACTACGTGTTAAATGCCGAATATAACGTGCTAAATGCAGAATATAACATGCTAAATGCAGAATATAACATGCTAAAGGAAGAATATAACGTGCTAAATGCAGAATATAACATGCTAAATGCAGAATATAACATGCTAAAGGAAGAATATAACATGCTAAATGCAGAATATAACATGTTAAATGCAGAATATAACATGCTAAAGGAAGAATATAACATGCAAAATGCAGAATATAACATGGTAAAGGCAGGAATATAATCCTGATTTTGTCCATAAAGTTCCCATTCTATAATGTATGCAGATAGGTCATTTACTAAATCCACCATAAGGGGGACTTGTGAATCTAGGACAACAAACACAGCAAGTAAATAAGAGCATAAGGGATCAGTGGTCTGATGAGGGGGATGACGTACGTGGTCCCACCAGCACTCCGAGAAGTTGGGCAGCTGGTGCTCCAGACTGTACTCCAGGAACTCAAACATCACGCTAATGATCATACACATCCACCAATCACGAATCATCAACGTCTGCAGGGGGAGGAGGAGGGAGAGGAGGGGGAGAGAGAGAGAGTTATTATTATTATTATTATTATATATATATATCTTTATTTTATTTTTTCTCTCTTTCTTTTCCATTTCATATTGTATCTTATTTTTGTATTTTTATATTTTTGTGTATTTTTGATATATATATTTAATATTATTATTTGTTATTTTTATTTTATATATATATTTATTTTTTGTAATCTTTTTTACTGACCTGTATATATCTAGTTCTTTATAAGTATACTTTTTATTTACCACTCGCTTTGGCAATGTCAATGTATGTTTCCCATGCCAATAAAGCTCTTGAAATTGAAATTGAATTGAGAGCAAGAGAGAGAGCGCAAGAGAGAGAGAAAGAGAGACAAGAGAGAGGGCAAGAGAGACAAGAGAGAGGGCAAGAGAGGGCAAAGAGTGAGAGAGAGAGAGAGAGAGAGAGAGAGAGCAAGAGAGGAGAAAAAGAGAGAAAAAGAGAGGGAGAGAGAGAGCAAGGGGTAGAGAAGCAGAGAGCAGGGGAGGGGAGAGAGTGAGGCCAAGAAAGAGAGAGGGAACGTGAGAGAGCAGAGGTAATGAGAGGGAAGGAATGAGAAGATGGTAAGGGTAAGATATACAAGACGGAGATATTTAAGAACACGTTGCAGATCTTGCAGCTGGGCCGTTTCTACGACTGAAACCACAACGCTCACATTCACCCATCACATCACAATTTGTCCATCAAGATGGGCGCTCCCAGAACACCAATTCAATGCAACTTGACACACCACTTGGCAACCGCTATTGTTAAGAATTAGTGCACTGCAGGGAAACAATAGGGAACACTGGATAATTGGGCAGGGCGTTTAACCGTGGTTTGTGTGTGTGTGTGTGTGTGTGTGTGTGGTGTGTGTGTGTGTGTGTGTGTGTGTGGTGTGTGTGTGTGTGTGGTGTGTTGTGTGTGTGTGTGTGTGTGTGTGTGTGTGTGTGTGTGTGTGTGTGTGTGTGTGGGGAGGATCAGAGAGGCCGACGAGAGGGTTCGAGACGTCGTTACCTTGATGTACCAGCCCAGGAAGTGCGCGGGAACAAAGCCGTCCATCTTGTCCTGAGGAGGCAAACAACGCTCTGGTGTTACCATGGTGTTAACATGAAAAGACACTAAAGAAAGTTACAGATTACGGAGATGGGAAGGGAGGGGGGGGGGGGGGGGGTTATTCTTTCAATCCATCACTTATTTTCATATTGCTTTTATACAACTTATTTTAATTTCATTCATGTACATTTAGTGTCCGGGAACCAGAGTCAAATTCCTTGCGTGTGCTATGCTTAGCCGTTAGTTTCAGCTTCTGGCCAAACATCTACATGCAAAATAAATGAGGTGCGTTTTTATTTATTTAAGACTATATTTAGGTTAATATTAAAGTACGGTGGACTGAAAAACAGGCCGAATACCCCCAGACAACACTGCCCTACTCTCCTTATTCCAGACACGACATCACCATCATCATCATCATCATCATCATCTCGTAGATATGGGTCAGCGTTGTGGCGGTGAAAATCCAAAGTTCCCCCTCATTGAGAGTGTCCGACATGATGGGAGGCGTGGCCAGCAGGCAGGGAGGTGTGGCTTAACCAGATGCAGGGGGTGTGTGCCTTAGTACCACCAGCAGACAGGGAGGCGTGGCTTAACCAGATGCAGGGTGTGTGTGTCTTAGTACCACCAGCAGACAGGGAGGCGTGGCTTAACCAGAGGCCAGGGGGGCATGTCTTACCCACCAGCAGACAGGGAGGTGTGGCTTAACCAGCGGCCAGGGGGAGGGCGTGTCTTACCAAAGAGCAAACAGGGAGGTGTGGCTTAACCAGAGGCTGGGGGGGGGGGTTGCCTTACCCACCAGCAGACAGGGAGGCGTGGCTTAACCAGAGTCCAGTGGGGCGTGTCTTACCCACCATCAAGACAGGGCGGTGTGGCTTAATCAGAGGCCAGTGGGGGAGGGGGGTGTGTCTTACCCACCAGCAAACAGGGAGGCGTGGTTAACCGACCAACTAATCAACCAACCAGCAGGGTGGAGGCGGGAGGGGAGCGTGGTGGTGGTGGCGGCGGCGGCGGCAGCTTACCCAGACGTTGTGGAACGGGTCAGTGCTGTTCCCCGGATCGTAGAGCAGGCAGTTGCCGCCATAGTCCCGCTCCGGGAGGGGCACGCCCAGCTTGGGGTCGATGAACTTCATGAACTGCCGGCCGTCGTGCACCGTCTGGGCAACGGACGCCACAAAACAAACTTTTATTTAAACATTTTAATTCATTTATTTATTTATTTTTTAAGATAAAATGAGATACGATAGAACTTTATTAATCCAGAAGGAAATTCTTGTGCCAGAGGTTGCTCAAAAATACATACAACTTACAACATAAGAATAAAAACTATAGAATAATAAATGTAAAGTGTATAAGCGTAATAGAATAGCAATAAAGTAAGACATGTTTAGTAAAAATAAGTAAAAATAAGTTGCCAATGGTATTGATGAGTAGTATTGAAAAGTAGTATTATTGACCGGCAATTATGATTATTATTTATTAAACGATTTCACAATCACGCTTAAAGTGTAAGCGAACCCAAAAAAAAAATCAGCTTAGTTTCGTCTTTGACATAGTAATATATTATCTTATACGATCGTCCACGTTGTAATCTACAGTATAACGCCATTTTGTCACTGTTGCTAAAATAAGCCCCGCCTCCTGGGGCAGGTAGCACACCGCCCAGACGGGTCGTCATTCTACAACACGCGGAGAACTCGGAGACCGGTGAGCGCTGTTGACTCTTTTCTCCTTTTTGTACTATGGAAGTAGTCAATACGTGGCTGTCAATAATTGATAGTGCTGTGGCAGGCCGCCACAAATAAATCAATGTATGAGAAAAGTCAACAGAAAAAAAGTGGTTGATAACAAACTCAATGACCCACTTTCCTTCAAGCTGGAACAGAGGGTTACCTTACACTTTCAAAAAGGACTCAATTTGACCTGCGTCCTACGTCCATGACTCCAGTCGGTCGATTATTTTGTTCTTTTAGGGAGGTCATTTGAGATTTGTCTTAGAAATGTGCGCAAATATGAGCCTTCAGAAGTTCTACAAATGGAGGGAGGTGAAGGGGGAGGGGGGGGTGTCAGCGAGGACAGATATAGAACTGCATGGAAAATTCCAGAGACTGACCCAAATCCTTTTTTTCCCCTTCACTTAGATGAAAAGGCAGATGAGGGGGTGGTGGTTTCTAGTGGTTAAGAGGGAGGGTGATTATCATATGAGGAAGTTTGTGTCTGCGTCTTTTGAAATCCCGTGGTGTGAACATCACATGATTTTGCGCATATGGAAACTGACGTAAGAACTGTTTGGCACTACAGCCGGTGGAGTTAAATTAAGTACAGACAGACGCATCGAAATATTATATTCCTGAACGCTCCTGAACGCTCAGCCAAACGAAACGTGGAATACAGTCTCAGCCAACACTGCTCTGCACTCCCAAGCGTTAACGTCGAGAGAAAGCACTCATTTTGAAATTGTACGTGAATATGTAAAGCCAATTCTTTAAAAGGGGAAGCATCACGCATGCTATTTTCTAACAGGACAGAAAACTGCTTCATACGCAACATCAACTTTGCAGATGATAAAAAAAAAAGAAAAGAAAACGGTGAAAAGTTGAAAGCTGAATTCCCACTAAAAGTGAATCATATCACAATCACAATATCTGTCACAACAAGATTTTTTTTGGCCATATCATTCCGGCCCTAATCCATTGTTCAGATTTGGAAAAATTACATCAACGGTCCCAACTATCTCTGCAAAAATTTTGTGGAAATTGCTTGATACCTTTTAAGCTAGCTGCCACCGGGCGCAAGGACTCGTCAGCGAGAACAAAAGCACCCGTAATTACCGAGGGTGAACACCCTTCATGGAAGCAACGCAGGGCTGGAGTGGCACACACACACACACACCCATGTTTCTGTGTGTATGTGTGTGTGACTAGTACTCACCTGAAACAGGATGAAGATGAGGAAGAGCTCGTAGACCACGGTGACACAGAGCCAGAAGCGCCAGTAAGCTTTATAGAGCAAGAGACAGAGACAGACAGAGACAAATTGACAGATAGAGAGAAAGAGAGATTATTCTTTGAACATAGGACTATACCAACCACCAAAGAGGCGGTTAACAAAAGGACCTTAGGAATCACATACACACACACCTACAAAGTAAGCTAAAAAAACAATGTTTCTGTCCTAACTGGCTCTAGAGACATTTGTGGTTCCCATAACATAACAGCCAGAAACCAGTCGGACCAGGAGTCGGCTACTGGTCCCCAGATGTTCAACAACTCCCCTCGCCTCAAACCTAGACAGCACTGCTCAAGGAAACCTCATCTGAGAGAAATACTTGGTCCTTTAGCCAAAGAGACATCCAACTATAGTTAGAGGAGTCTCTGCACATAATGCATGTCCGCCTGTCTGCCCTTTGACAACCGCTCAACCATCCGATTAAACAATTGTTGCGGAGGACCCAAGGAAGTGCGAGTCTGAAGTTGTTTGGGCGAGCGGTTCTCGAGAAAGCGGCCAGGAGCTGCGACACCGGAGGCTGAGCAATTGGCCCGTTCTGAACAGGCACGCTTTGAATGGGAACTGCTGCACTAATCACTATTATGATTAATGAGGGCTCAGGAGATGAGTCAAGTCCGGATTTAATTGCATTTGCATTGCTACAAGATTCAAGATTTCTTTACTGCCATGTGTAACAAGTACAATGGAATGCTTACTCCCGCATTCACTCCCACAGTATTCTTCTAAACATAAATTCTAAAACAATTCTAAACAATTAAGATAAGTACCTAATAAAGTAAGAGTAGCAATACTATGGCGGGTGGTGCAAAAGTGTAGTAAAGTGTCCGCGTGCAGTACAGTAATCTTTTTATAATAGCATAAAAAATTGTAAATAGTAAAGGCACTGATTTTGACACATATTATTTGTGTGTAATACAATTTTTTTATGGGGATTGGGAGTCCCATCTTCTTATCGTTTCATTATAAGGCCTTCTGTTGCTTAGGACCCAGTGCTTAGCCTCAGTCTTACGGATCTACCGGGCCTCATAAAACGCACAGAGGTTATTGCTACACCACTGACCTCCAGGTGGGGTCAGGTTTCCTTATCATTTACCCACAATGCACCCCGATCGACCGGGCTCACAAACCGGTTGGACAAGGATACAATCTGGTGGTCACATTTGCCCTCGTTGCTTTTTTTTTTCCACATTTGATTTATCATGAGCTCAGCAGGCCCAGCAGGGTTCTTAACCTGCACAAGCATCGCTCTGCCTGCCTTCATGTGCAGAAGAATGCACCCAGACAATCAACTTGATGCACTTGATATGCATAGTATAGCCTACGACAAGGATTGATTACTTTCCAGCCGAATTGTTTTTTATATTGCCTTGCTGTTTATATGCCAATTTGTCTATTTTTCTCATTCCTGCTGCCCTTTTTGCTGCAAATACTGTAAATATTGTGCATATTCTGATCCTCCAACTCGTGTTATTTGTAATGTATTGTTCTTTTGCACATTCCGCTGGGCATCGGCACTTTTTCATTTCCCCGCACATCCTGTATGTGCATGTGACAATTACACTTCTTGAATCTTGTGGATATTCTTGCCGTTGGTTCATCAAGATAAAGCAGTACGTGGCGCTGCAGAACGAATTGATGTTGTGCATAAAAACAGGTAGATGGAAACGGAAACGCACCTGCAGACAGACACACAGCCGAGACACACGTGATCACATGCGGATATGCAGACACACGCGATGATGACATAGAAAACAAGCAGTGACGCACGCGCACTGTAACACAAGAATGTAGCCACGGCGACCGAGTCAGAGAAACACCAACACGCCATCGCGTTGTTTTGTTTCACAGGTGAGAGAGGGACATCAGATGACACACACTTTGCCTGGCAACGGTACTCTGAAGGCATTTTGAGGTCTCTCTCTCTCCCTCTCTCTCCCTCCCTCACCTTGGGCCAGGTGTGACTTTGAAACTAGCCATGTCAAGGACAATCCTCTGTATCCACATGGGAGTGTGTGTGTGTGTGCGTGTGAGTGTGAGTGTGCGTGACGAGAGAGAAAGATTTGGGATTGGGATTGGGATTTGGGATTGCTCCACTGACTCCAAGCTTAGAGGCAGTGGAACAAAAGACAGCAGGCAATGCTTGGGCCAGGGGGATTAGCCAGGTTTAATGAGTTAACCGCGTCCAAGCACGGAGATGTCCCACACAGAGAGCCCTGACCAGTGACCACTAAACAGTAAACCTCCCTCCCCTGGTCTGTCTGTCACAGAGCAGAGCAGCAAGCTGAGCTACTAGCATGTGCGTCGAGAGCTAAAGAGATGAATGAATGGCCTCGAGAACTCCATGAATGATCAACGACGGATCCAGGGGATTATGTGGGGGGGGTGGTGGTAAGTGAGTGAGTGGTGACCCACTTCCAAAGTTCACTTGGTTGGTAGAGACACACAGGGGGGGTTTTACACCAGCCAGCTCAAATAAACTAACTGAATAAATACATTAACTGAATGAACACAGTGGTAGTATCCAAAATCCACAAATTAAACCAACGACGTCAACATGTACACCCACATCAACAAAACACCATGACCCCATAAGTATCACGTGAATCCAGCTAACGCACTGGTTTGTCCCTTCTGCATGGTTCAAATGAAATACGTAAGAAATCACACATTTCACATTTTGCCCCCGTGACAATTAGGCCACAGACGTAACCGACGATGTTTCCTTGCTTATTAAGGTCAACAACATCCATCAGAATACAACACACATGGAACAGCTCGACGATCAATTTCAAACTAAACTGCGAACGAACCAATGCCAGGAAAACACAGCCGTCAGTGTCTATTTTACTCTCTCGCTCATGTCTCTGACACCAAATTGCATATATTGATCAGAAGGATGACGGCTCCTCTCTGGTCGTTTCCACAGGAAGACGAAGAGAGGATAGGCGATCAATACTCCATTACGGACTCTTGAGTGAACACCTGCTATGAAGATGTTGTGCGTGACACAAGAGGCGGAGGTGGATTTGGATGCTTGCGTGTTCATCGTTGTAAACTCCCCATCCCCCCAAATAGTCACAATCAGGTTTAGGTTTACGCTAATGTGCTGAGGACTGGATTGAAGAGGGATGGATTCAAGTGGTCTCACACCTGGTGTCTGGAGCAAGCTCCACTCCGCAGGCAGGGTTTGTGTGTAGTTTGGATGCATGACAGTATGGTGGTCTTACCGGGATGTGGTCTCGTAAAGGGCCCATCTTTGGCTTGGGTGACCCCAAAGCAGAGGAACACCAAGATGCTGGCCACAATTCCTCTAGAAAAACAACAACAAAAAACATCAACATTACCAACAAACATACAAACGTGTGTGTGTGTGTGTGTGTCATATTTCGACATATTTCAATAGACCAGTATGCAATAACAATCCCAGTATGCTGACTGTGATTGTTCTCAACCCCATGTGTACGTGGCTTTGGGTAAAAGCCTCTGCTAAATGATTAATTGTCATAAAATCAATGACCCGTTGACCTCTCCTAACCCAAGCTAGTGGGCAACACGAGTAAACAACTGCTCCGAGTTCACATGGAAGCACGCAGCCTTGTGAATAAATAATAGCCACGCAATAATAATGTAAATACAGACAACAATAGGTCAGGGGCACTAAGGAAGAGGAAAACACCACTTCCTAATAACTTCCTGATAAAAACAAAGAATCAATTGACCACGCCACAGGGTTTCCTGGGGTTTTAAGAGACAGGCACCACGAAATACACATCCTGTAGGCCTGTGTATCCCTGAGCAAGAGTGACTTTACAGTAATGTGCGTGTAAGTGATTATGTGATTAAGTGTGTGTGTGCGTGTGCGTGTGTGCGTGTGTGTAACGTTTTCGCGGCTAGCCGGACTACGCTGATCGCAGCAAATCCTGTTAAGAATAGCCTGACAATCTCTATCCCCTCTGGGAACGTATGCACACATGTCAACTGCACATGCCGCCACCCCCCACCCACACCCACACCCACACACACGAATAACTAACTTTAGACCCCAAATTATGGCTACATAGGTCACTTAGACACCAAGCAATAGCTAATTTAGACACCACTTCATGGCTAGATAGCCAACTTTAGATACCAAGTCATGGCCAAGTAGCCAACTTTAGACACCAAGTAATGGCTAAACAGCTACCTTTAGACACCAAGGCATGGCTGAATAGCCAACATTAGACACCAAGTCATGGCTAAAAAGCCAACTTTAGACAGCAGCTGCTGATTAAACGGCTAGCATGAAATAGCGCCCACTAGGTTCAAGGCAGCAGCTGAGTGACCTCGGCTTCCTACGCTACAACAACAACGGCTAACAGTTTGCTAATATCAAACAGGAAGCCTGATAGCCTCTACGTGGCTGAGTGTCTGCAGTACTGCAGTTTTTAGATGATATAATGAAAGTGTAAACCATTGGTTTTGATTGACTAGTTGTACAGTGGCTGATTCAAATGTTGTTTAAAATGTGGACTCCGAGCCTGGGGACTTGCGCTGGGAGGGACTCTGGGCTTCTGGCCGACCTTTTGGTGTTGAAGGTGGTGTCCTGGGGCGTCTCCTCCAGGAGCGTTACGTAGACGAGGGCACAGGTGAGGATGAAGAGCACCGTCACTGTGTGGGCTCGCCTACACACAGAGAGAGAGAGAGAGAGAGAGAGTAAGTATGCAAAAGAACAGTATTGCACTGCTTGTATTCTGCTCATATCTCAGTTACTATGCAGGCAACCTAGCAATTATGAAACTCGTTCTATTAGCCTCGCAATTATGAACGCTTGAAACCTGCGCTATTCTTATCTTCATGCACCACAGCGATATATTGCTGTCTCTTTTGACAAATGTACTCTTTGCAGGTCGCCTTGGATAAAAGCAGCAGATGCCAAATGCCCTAAATGTAAATGTAAATACCAAAAACACCAAAGAAAATAGTGTATTTATTTGTGTGGTTCTATTATTGCTTTGGAATATATTGTTCATGAAACGTCATGCCAATAAATCAGAATCAGCATCCGAATCAGAAACAGCTTTATTGCCTTAGTTTTTGCAAACAAGGAATGTGCTTTTGTGCAATTGGTGCCAAACATCGAACCTTAAACTGAGAGTAATAAACATAGAAATCAAAAAAAAAAAAAAATGCACAAAATCTAAAAATTTGATAATAATATTACTTTAGACCTCACTCTCTACTTTCACTCGGGCCACCAAAATTTATTCGGTCTTACATCTCACTTGGTTCAGCTTAGTCACACCC
The DNA here is from genome assembly GCA_002895965.2 of Coryphaenoides rupestris. Taxonomy (NCBI): domain Eukaryota; kingdom Metazoa; phylum Chordata; class Actinopteri; order Gadiformes; family Macrouridae; genus Coryphaenoides; species Coryphaenoides rupestris. The sequence goes on from PIJE02000117.1 coordinate 657,880, forward strand.
GCAAGCAATAGCTATTTCTATGTCGTCATCTGACACTGGGGTTTCTTGTGTTTGAGGCTGTGACGGCATGGGGTGGTTGGTTCTTGGTGGTTTCTGGCTTTTTTTTGTTGGGGTGTGTTTTTCTTCGTTATGTGGTCTTGCTAGAACGTTTGGGCGTTTTGGTCAATGGGGTGGTGGATGTGGCTGTAACGGTTGCCTTTTTTGGTGTTTTTATGCGATATTTTTGGTTGTTTTTTTTTTTTCTTTTCGTCTCGTTGTCTTGATATGTTTTTGGGTTTGTTGTTGTCGTTGGTTCCTTGTGTTGGAGTGGTGCGTTGGTTTGTTTTCTATGCTTTCGCTTGTGTCGGTTGGGCGCGTTCTAATGTTGGCTGTTGTCGTATGTGTGTGGTCGGCGTCTTAAAGTGAAAGACAGCGTGTGTCTGTGTTGTGTGTGTGTTGCTTGTGTGTGTGTGTGTGTGGGTTGTGTGTGTGTGTGTGTGTGTTGTGTTCTTGTGTGTGTGTGTTGCGTGTGTGTGTGTGTGTGTGTGTGGTTTGTCTGTGTGTGGTGTGTGTGTGTGTGTGTGTGTGTGTGTGTGTGTGTGTGTGTGTGTGTGTGTGTGTGTGTGTGTGTGTGTGTGTGTGTGTGTGTGTGTGTGTGTGTGTGTGTGTGTGTGTGTGTGTGTGTGTGTGTGTGTGTGTGTGTGTGTGTCTATGTGTGTGTGTGCGTGTGTGTGTGTGTGTATGTGTGTCTATGTGTGTGTGTGTGTGTGTGTGTGTGTGTGTGTGTGTGTGTGTGTCTGTGTCTGTGTGTGTGTGTGTGTGTGTGTGTGTGTGTGTGTGTGTGTGTGTGTGCTGCTGTGTGTGTGTGTGTGTGTGTGTGTGTGTGTGTGTGTGTGTGTGTGCGTCTTGTGTGTGGGGGTCGACAGGGCAGTTCCAGTTGGGCTGATTGTCTTGTTTGGTGTTGTGTTCGTGTTGTAGTCGTTTTGTTCTGTTTAGCAGCTGCTGATTAAACGGCTAGCATGAAATAGCGCCCACTAGGTTCAAGGCAGCAGCTGAGTGACCTCGGCTTCCTACGCTACAACAACAACGGCTAACAGTTTGCTAATATCAAACAGGAAGCCTGATAGCCTCTACGTGGCTGAGTGTCTGCAGTACTGCAGTTTTTAGATGATATAATGAAAGTGTAAACCATTGGTTTTGATTGACTAGTTG
>PIJE02000117.1:666570-676570 GCA_002895965.2 Coryphaenoides rupestris
GGAGCCGTGGGCCGTCATCTGCTGCTCGGCGGGACTCTTGATCACAGTCACGGCCATGCCACAGCCGCCCTTCTTCGCCGCCGCCGCCTCGCTCTTGATCATGATGACGGCTCTCTCTGCCGCATGCGTTGGTTGGTTGGTTGGTGGTGGTGGTGGCTGACTGCCGCTCTGCCAGTCAGTCAGTCAGTCAGTGGTGTGTGTGTGTGTGTGTGTGATCCAGCGTGTCCACCCCCTCCACACCACCCAGACTGAGTGGCTGTGGATGGTGGCCCCGCATCCTGTGTGTGTGTGTGTGTGTGTGGGAGGGGGGGGGGGGGGGGGGGGGAGAGAGAGCGAGAGAGAGGGGGGCGGGGGTTGAAGACGTCAAAAGACGCGTATATAACGTATATAAGCAGAGCAATAGACCACCACCACCACCACCACACGGGGCTGAAAGCAAGCACTGCAGCCGGACGTCGGAGCCGGGAATTTCCGACCGCCGGGTACGACTGGAACTGGAACACACCGCTAGAGTAGAATTTCAAAATAAAAGAAACAGTCCCGCCTCCCGGTTCTAGATTCTCTAGGTTGTAGGTTATCGGGCGGACAATTGCTTTTTATTTTGAAACTCTATACTCTAATAATGGTGGCGTTCCAGTTGGACTCGGCGGTCGGAATTCCGCACTCCACCGTCACAACGTGTGTGTGTGTGTGAGAGAGAGTGCGCCATCGTGTGGTGAACGTGAGGCAGGTTAGGTAACGGTGTGAGCTCATTGTAAGTAAGCACCGTTGACTTTGTTAATAAAAATATCGTTAACATTAAAACAATTCCTAAGACAGACAACGGGGTTTAAAAAAAAAAGAGCGCGTTTTTTTTGTTCCCCACAACAACGAGGCGTTCAAAATTATTTATTGAAGTTTTAGCCGGCGGCTACTTACCAATTAAATGTGAGACTGGCGTTAATTAATAAAGTTTGGATATACATTCACGTTGAATAAAAAAACCAAAATAAGTACGCATTAGTTGACTTATTCGTAGCGCGTTGATTCCAGTAGTGATGCGGCGAGGCGAGCTAGCTTCTCTCGCGGAGGGACACGTTGAGCACTAGACACGTGACGTCACGCGGTGGGCGTGGCGTCCGGGCGACGTCTACTGTACAGCAACGCTAACAGCATCCGGTCTCGCCCGTTTCAAAATAAAAGTATCATAAGCTCTTTTTGGGGGGTGGGGGGCTTTTACTTTGAATGCGCAATGACACATCCTCCTGAACTGACAATACATAGGTCGAACAAATAAAGAACCTTTTCCCATAGTAGCAGGGTAAAGTAACTTCCTGTTCCTATAGTAGCAGGGTGAAGTAACTTCCTGTTCCTATAGTAGCAGGGTGAAGTAACTTCCTGTTCCTATAGTAGCAGGGTGAAGTAACTTCATGTTCCTATAGTAGCAGGGTAAAGTAACTTCCTGTAGAGTCAGGGTAAAGTCACTAAAGTAACTTCCTGTTCCTGTCATTTTGACGTTAGGTGGGTTTGATTTATGTCTGTCCCAGGCAGCATCAGTATGGTCCATAATGTCTATTATTTACTTGACAAGTTATGTCTATGCTGGTGCTGTACTATACTATACCTGAATTTCAAGGACCCATCACTAATGTTATGTGTTTGCCCTGCTGTGGAAAATGTCTATCAACATTAGAAAGAGCTATGTCATTAATGGAGATCATATTTATTTGGGTTTGAAAACGTTTCCTTCTATTTTCCATGCATGTTATAATATTAAACCCTATTTCTGAGAGACTCCCAGGTGAAGGACCCGTACATGTGTTGAACGTTGTGAAACGGCGCCCTCTAGTGTTTAGTCCGGTTATGTGCTTGACCGCATGTTTCTCTATTGTTTAAAGTAGCTATTGAAATGTAATGAATTGCATTCATTTGTTTTTGTTTCATTTTACAGAGAGATTTCTATTTATTTTTGAAGCTGCAACGAAAATATGTTGTTGAAATAATATGTCTGAGTAGAACTAGTTTCATTTAATTCATTTCTGAATCAATGTAGCATTGAATTTAAGTAACAAATATATGAGGTATTGTGTTGGTTATGTTTCCATTGATGTATCGGCTGTAGACCTTGAAATAATTAGAAAAAGACATAGTATGTTGTTGGTTTATGTTCCCATAAATAGGCCTATACCTATTTATGCGAGGCCTATGTATGGACCACTACCCTGTAGTATAACTAGTAGTTGTGCAAGTCTGCTCTCCAACCAGATAATTGTAAAGTATGACATTTATGAGTAGACTTTGAAGTCATTGCAACAATAGACCTCTCACATGAGAATATCGTGTTGCTCGTGTTGTTGTTGTCTTTCCCCTGAGTTGTATACATTATATTAGGCTATTTGTGAACCACTGATCTAATCTGACATTCGTTTTTAAAAGACCTGTCTCTTTTTGTTTATCCCTGACTGTATACCCCCCTAATCAAGGAAGCTGAATGGCCTTCCACCACCGGGAAATGGATGCTCGACGAGGGAAGCCTTCTATTGGCCACAAGGGCGTATCAAAGGAGCTGGTACTTCCTCCCAGGTAGAGGGCCAGAGCACATGGGTTTACAACACACCAACCACACAAGGCTGGGTGGGGTCCCCCCTTTGTAAAGGTGAACAATAACAATTAGGAATACAGGCAGGGGGGGGGGGAATAGAGGAGACGAGAGAGAGACAGAGAGAGAGAAAGAAGAGAGAGAGAGAAAGAAAGAGAGAGAGGGAGGTGGGGGGGAGAGAGAGAGAGAGAGGAAGGGGGGAGAGAGGTGGGAGGAGAGATGGAGAAAGATTGGGATCATACAGAGGAAATTGAGCTAATTAAAATCATTTCACACACACACACACACACACACACACACACACACAGACCTCTTTGAAACCACATCAGTGTACTGTATGTATCATGTGGTTGTTTTGAAGCTAGCTGTCATCATTTGAATGACAGCGTTAATTTAACTGCAGATGATCAGGATAACGATAATGATAGAAGATGAGGAAATGGATTATGATGATGAATTGGTTGTACCATTTCATTGAGTAATTTTATTTTGAAGCTACTTTCACATTGCTCAGAACAATGATTATGATAATAACAATGATAAGAATACTAGTAATACTAATATGGTTGATTGAATTGTCAATGCATAGGGGGAGAGGAAAGACTTTTGGTTTTTATTTTTCTGGAGGTTTGTTTTAATCTTTTGGCTATTATCTCAGTTTCTCAGGAAAGGTCTAATATCAATGAAAAGGTACTCAGCCTACTCCTTGAAGGGGACCATCAAGGGGGTAAACTGGAGATTAATCTTTTTTCTGAAGAACATAGATGATTGTCATTAATCATTTTTCACTCACAGGAGGTTTTTTTCTGTGTGGATGTGAAAGGTCCCTGATTGGCCTTCATAATAAACCATTTGATTACACAACATGTTCTTGATCAAATGTTCAATCGTGCATGCATGCATTTTCATTGTATTTAGAGATAGTTCAATTATATAACTTATTGAAACATTTCAATTAATTCAAAACAAAACTGCAAATATATAAATAAGAGTATGTTCAATGTTATGCACCAATTTAAAAAAAAAAAGAGCACATTCCTTGTGTGTAAAAACTAAGGCAATAAAGCTGATTCTGATTCTGATCTATCTCTCTCACACCAGAGGGCGCACTTTAGCGAGAGTGTGTCAGTGTCGATGTTCTGATCTTTATATTGTTTGACCACAGTGAGGCCCTCTTGCACCTCTTAACTATTACAGGGGCGTTGCCTGCCTCCCCTGTCTGTCTGCTTCTTCTGCTGGAGTTGACTCCGTTCGTGTCTTTTTTCATTTTAATGTCGTTATTTATGTTCCCTGTGCGTTTCAACAACAACAACGACGACAACAACACATCACAACAACACAACCCCTAGGCCCTATACCTATTTAATAACACCCTTACAACCGGCCCATTGTGTGTGTAGGCTACTATATTCTTTATATCCGTTTCATTCCCACAAAACAAGACCAACTTTTGTGCATGACTTGTATAACTGTATTATTATGTGAGTGCATAAATAGGCTCGTCTGCATCAACGAAGAATACAAAATATTGCAAGTCGACTCAGAAAAAACAAAAAAAATAGGCTGATGAGGCTCAATTTACACAATTCAATAATTCCCTGCCGACAGGAATAGTATCACATTAAATAGATGAGGGTGCTTTTTAATAATATTAATAATAATAATATTAATAATAAATGATGATCATGTTAAAACTAATACACTTGATGCCAACTAGGCTAGATGGAACAACAGGCAAGTGCTTTGTAAACGTGGGCTGTTGTTAAAATGGGGAATTGAAAATCTTATCACATTGTGTCGAGATGCTCATTACTGTGCTTGCGTGCGTGTGTGTGCATGTGTGTGTGCATGCATGCATGTGTGTGTGTGTGTGTGTGGGTGTGTGCATGCATGCGTGCGTGTGTGGGTGTATGCATGCGTGCGTGTGTGTTGTGTGTGTGCATGCATGCAGTGCGTGTGAAGGGAGACAGAGAGGCACGGATAACATTTTCACACTGAAGAAGATTTGCAGACACACACACACACACACACACACACACACACACACACACACACACACACACACACACGCACGCAGTCAGTCGATCGTGTGACGGTGCACAGTCAACTTGGCGGAGCTCATGAGGAGCCAAAGGGGGATAAAGGAGAAAAGAGGTGAGGGTGGGGGAGGGGGTGAGGGCTGAGGAGGAGGAGGAGGAGGAGGAGGGAGGAGGAGGAGGGGCCAAAGAAACCGACCAATGAGCGTCTCTCTGGAGGTGCTGGAGACGTGCGGGGCGCTTATATACGCAGCTGGCTTTACGCAGCAAAAGGTACATTTAAATCGGATCGGGATCGCCATCGGAGTGTCTTGTCGCGTCGTGTGGTGTGGAGCGTCAAAACACGCACGTCTGCAAAAAAAAACACCGTCTCTGGCTCTGACACTCTTCAAGCTTTTTATATAATTATTATTATTATTATTATTACTCCTATTATTGTGGTGTGGTTGGTTTTTTTTTGTTGTACCGGAGATGTCGTCGTCTACCACCGCGCAGCTGTCCCCCGCTGCGCTGGAGCGGGGCATCGCGGCGCGCCGGACCTCCCCTCTCCACGGCCGCACCGGCGCCTGCCGCAGCCTCTTCGGACCCGTGGACCACGACGAGCTCAACCGCGAGATGAAGAGCAAGCTGCGGGAGATCTCGACGCGGGACCGGCAGCGGTGGAACTTTAACTTCGAGGCGCACAGTCCGCTGGCTGGGATGTACGAGTGGGTGGAGAGCCCCGTGGACGACACCCCGGCGTTCTACTACCGCTCCCGGGACTCTAGTGCTGTGGCCGCCGCCGCCGCCGCGGGGAACGGTCGAGGTGTGGTGGTGGGGGTGCCTGTTGTAACCCGGGGGGTCAGTGGCCCCTCGCCGGGGTCAGATGGCCCCCAGGACCAGAGAGAGAGCCCTGCCGCCGTTGAGGATGTACCACCGCCGCCGCCGGGTTGCTGCGAGGACCGTCTGACCGCCGCGTCCGAGAGCCCCCCCAGCAGCAGCAGGCCCCTACACCCCCCTGCTGCTGCTGCTGCTGCTCCCCTTCCTACTCCTCCTCCTACTACTGCTCCTACTACTCCTACTACTACTACTACTACTGCTCCTACCTGTCCGGCGGAGGTGAACCAGGAGAACCGCAGGAGGGGGCCCCTCAACTCGGGGGTCCAGACCCGCAGCGGCAGACAGCAGCAGCAGCAGCAGCAACAGCAGCAGCAGCAGCTCTCCGCCTCCTGCGTCCGGGCGCGTAAAAGGACAGGGGCCCCTGACAGCACCAACACGCACATCACAGGTATATACACACGACCTGCCTTTTAAAAAAACCAAAACAAAAAAAACCCAGATATTTGTATTTATTTATCTTTTTTTTATCTGTGTGTTTATAGTATTTTATAGTTTAATGTATTCTTGTATCTCCAGACTTCTTCGTGAAACGGAGGAGGCCCTGCACGGAGACCAGATCCACGGAGATCCCCCCCAAGTCCCAGATCCCGGTGGAGCAGACTCCACGGAAAAGGATCCGCTGAAGGTACAGGAGGCCACATCATTATTATTCAACTATTATTCAATTAATGTTTTTTTTTCTTTTCTTTTTTTTTAAAATTGTTTTATTATTTTGTATTTTATTGTTAAGGCCTATGATGTTATGTTTATGATATGATATGTTTTATCATTTGAGAAAGCCGTTGTTGAAAGTGTAGACTGTTCGAGGCTATTTCTGTCTGGGTTTATTATATAGCCTCGGCCTATATAACCTTAATGTGTTAGGGTTAGGGTTATAGATAGCGGAGGAGAAGTAGTAGTAGATAGTAGTAGTAGTAGTAGTAGTAGTATCCGGGGGGGTGGGTGGGTGGAGGGGGGTGGGGTTTGATAGGTTTTAGTGGGCTGGAGGAGGATGAGGGAGGGGGTGGTGGTGGTGGTGATAGTGGGGCTTGGTGGTAGTAGTAGTGAAGTAACAGTGGTTTGGGGTTTGCAGGGGGAGGGGAGTGGGGAGTGGGAATGTGCGTCATTGTATGGCGGGAAAAGACTGGTGCAGGGCGGGCGGGGTGACGCCTGTGTGCTGCTCGGCTGCAGCGCGGTGTCCGGTTACGCCGCCAGAGGGCGCACCACGGTGCCGAGGCGCGCACTCCACGGGGTCTCGGGTGCGAGTCCTCTCTCTTTCTCAGAGGCAGAGAGAGAGAGGACTCAACTCTTGTTGTGGCTTTTTTGTTGTTGTTTTTAAACCTTCTTCTCAACCTTCTCATCTAATCATCGTGTGTTTTTATTTCCCGGCTCTAGGGTCTTTTTTTTGTTTTTTTGTTGCACTATATATATATATAACCCAGGAGATGGAGAGGTTCTGGAAGAAATGAAGACCCCTTCTGCGCCGCGCGGGTGGAAGAAGGCGGTCTGGTTGGTCTGGTTCTGGGAGAATGATTGAACGCGGAGAGAAGGGGGTCTTCACGGAGTCGCTGTACCCGGGGGGGGTCCCTGGCTGTACCCGGGGACGGACCCTCAAGCCCCTCAGGACTAACCGCGGTGTGGTGGAGACTGAGAGGAGCCGCCGAGGGACTTCTCCTATCCTCAGTACAAATGTAGCATTCATGGTTGCTTTGCATACAGCCACTTGACAGTGTTAAATGTTGTTTTAACATCTGTGCAATCCTTAAATTACTTAATAAAAAAAAAAATTGTCCTCTACACTGGCCAAAAGTGTACAGCTTTATATAGAGACAAAAAGCCTATAAATGTTTATAATGTTCTGTTCAAAGTCTTTCTGTAAATGTTTATTTTTATTGAGACTATTTTAACTTATCATTTATTTATGTTTCTTTATATTTTAAAATGCCTTGTTGATTCATGGGCGTCGTTATTTTTATTTTTATTGTATTTACATGTCGTGGTGTTTTGCAATCATGTAGCTTATAGCAGCCTCTCCACCTGGAGGAGGTTCCTTTGTGTTTCTGAGCCGTTTCATCCCACATGTCCTGGCCCTCATTTACTTATTGCATTTTTTTTTTATTTCAAAAAAACGTATTTCAAATAAAAAAATATTTTCCATTTCAGCTCTGGGGGTGTTTCGTGTGTTTCATTGATCAGATATTCTGAATCACGGTTTGAAAGTAAAGCTTAGACGTTGGCCTCTATTGTACCAGAGGTTGGAGGGAGCATCCTATCAAAGGAACCCAGGTATAGAGTAGAGCCCGGTTTATGGGGACAACGTTTGCTTTAGAATACGGTCTTTTGATTGGTTATCTGTGACTTGCATCTCTCGCTCCTGCGTCCTGCAGCGGGGCGGCACGGCAGCTGCGCCATATATGCGTCTAGATTTAAAGAGACCCCTTCGCCTCTCCAAAGAGCGGCAGCAGCTGCCTTTGGGACCCCCGCATTGTCCACACGGACACCCCCACATTCACACGCACTCATCAAGTCCTCTCTAAAGAAGCAGCACTCTCACACACGCGCACACACACACACACACACACACATGCACACACACACATTGCTACTACTGCGCGGTGGATACCCCGCACACTGGCACAACGGTGCAGCACCGGGCGTGGTGGTGCACTGGAAGGGAGGGTGGAGGAGGAGGTGGAGGTGGAGGAGGAGGAGGAGGAGGAGGAGGAGGCCACCTGCCCGCCTAAGAACAAGCACTACTAGTCTGCGTAATTGTTCCCCGTCCATTCACACTAACCATTCACTGGCTCATACTTGCAAGTTTACCCTTCGTTGAAAAGAACGGCACAAATGCACGCATTATGATGAGAGCCCCTCCACCTCCACCTCCACCTCCACCGTGGCTGCGCCTCTTACGCATACGCGTATCGACTTAGCTGCTGGTCCACACACACACACACACCACACACAAACGCACGCACACACACACACACACGCACACAACACCCCACACACACACGCACACACACACACACACGCACACACACACATGCACGCACACCACACACACACCCCCCCCCACACACACACGCACGCACACACACACACACGCACGCACACCACACACACACACACACATCACATCAGGTCTACCCCCAGTGCATTATGACCCCCCCACACACGCACACACACACACACACACGCACACACACACACACACACACAAACACACACCACACAAACACACACACACAAACACGCACATACACGCACACACACACACACACAAAACACGCACATACACACACACGCACATACACACACACACACACACACACACAACACACACACACACGCACACACACACACACACACACACACACACACACACACCACCGCATGCCACACACACACACACACACACACACATCACATCAGGTCTACCCCCACCCCCATAACATTGACTATGTGACATCAATGTTTTCATAAATTGGAGACTTTTGATGGCCGGCCTGACTTTGTCGGCTTTGCGCAGACATTTAAGCCGCGACGCTCTTGTGCTGATAGGCGACACAATGCGCAGGCCGACTCTATTCTCTCCTTTTTGTTGCCATATGGCAAATCCATGTAGACATAGCCAAGACCCATTCACCCAGCCCCAGAATGTCCTGCATCAGAGAACAAAGGACACTTTGTTAGCCCCTCTCTATTGATACGAACGGGATAAAAAAATATTATAATTAATCTATGGCTATATCCAGCCAATTAAGGGCCATATGTCCACGGGGAGCGACGAGGCCGTTCAGTTCAATGAGGGTTTTTTTTTTTTTTTTTTTAAAGATTGTCAGTAGTTTACATGCTGTTTATATCATCATCTGCAAGTCTCCCACGCATATGACATAAATATAATTATGCACATAAGGAGAAGAAGAATGTGTAGCATGTGCATTTGGATCTATTTTCATTTGTAAGAGGTCATAGAGGTCATTATGTAAGATATTTTTTTTTTAACCCAGTCTTTACAAAACACATTGATCAAAAAACATTCGTTGCTTATAATATGGGCATTATGACGATCAACCTGTTTTTAAGGAACACAATTGTTGCTGTATGATCCTTCGTTATGGGACAATGTATGCAATGTATGCATATAGGCACAACATAGCATATTGTATGGGAGGGCTATCATGGGAAAAAAAATACTACAACAGTTGATTGTAAGCCTCCAAAGAAGCTATAGCCAGCTTCATATAATTTTGAAGTGTTGGTCTAATAGGACCTTATTATAGGCTTACCTGTTAATAATAATAACAGTCTGTATTGTGATCAAGGGCTATACAAATAAATGAATGCATTGAATTGAATTGAATTGAATTGAATTATAACTTACTACTGTAATTATGAACAGGCTTTATAACGGGGCTGCTCAAATAATGCAGCGTTTCAATATGTCTGGTTTGATCAATGTCCACATTGATTGAGCATTATTTTACCAGCACCAACATATCTACAGATCTAAACATAGATATGA
>PIJE02000117.1:679070-681570 GCA_002895965.2 Coryphaenoides rupestris
TTTTGTTGTTCGTAGCTGTTTTGCATTGTAAAATAAATAGAGATTTTTTGTACATTTTAAATATTTGTACATACATCTTGTTATTATAGGCCTATTTATTTCTCTGTAATAAAAATGACAAGAGAAAAGATTTGTAGCACAAACAACAAACCAAAATCCATATCCACCTAACTCTCCCACAGTGGATGTCTACATTCTGGTCTGGTCTGGTCAATTTTTATCTTGTGTTTTTATCATCGAATTATATACATTTTTATATGAGCCATCGTAGCAACAATATGTACACCAACGGCATAAATCCAGTATAGTACTGTGTAATGTGTAAGCATTAATATGGGTAAAGATAATTCTGTTGTACAATACATTGTGCAAATTCTGTTCAGGTTTTGTAAAACATATTAAAATAGGTATTTTTTATTTTCTAAGTATTGTGGAGACTTCTGTAGGGAGGGAACTTTGCCTGGTCTTAGAGGGGCCTATTCTGGGCCTTTTAACAAGTAAGCTCTGATTTGAAATTGAATCTCGTAAGCGTGTTGAACCATGAGCCAAACGGGCTAAATAGAAATAATTAAAGGAAACAATGCAGACAGGTGCATGTTGCTAGCCTATAGCCAGGCCTATATCCAATAGGAAAGCCTCTCTTTTGTGCAGAAGCCAAATTTGAGTTTTGTGGAGTGTGTGTGCGTGTGTGTGCGTGTGTGAGTGTGTGTGTGTGTGTGTGTGTGTGTGTGAGAGTGTGTGTGAGAGCAACCATTGGCCACAACAGATATCAGTGAAGCGATGCTTCTCCAGCACTGCAGATGGGCGCTCTCTATTCAAATGAGTCCACGCCACAAAGAGTGGAGTAGTCTGAATAAAAATGTCCTCACACACGTACCTCACGACGTCTCAAAAATAAAAGCCTTGGTCGTTAAATTCTGTCTTGTGGAGGACACTTCTGGACAGCAGTGTGTTTGAGGCACTGGGATGGGATTCTTCTCGGCGAGGGAAACGTTCATGCAAGACAACAAAGCATCTTGGGGTTGGTTTTAACACAACAATGCAAGGCCCAGTTAATTAGCACTATACACTAATGGGGGGGGGGGGGGGGGGGACATTAATGTCTAAAATGAAACGAGAGTTTGACACAACCTCAATATCAGAAGTTGTGGCTATAGTGGCTATTTTCAACTGGAGATAGGAAGGAAGTGGCAGAACTAGTGGCAGAGTAAGCAAAGTTATATTATTTGTTATAGTATTATTATTATTATTGCGTTACATTTTCCATGGCAAGTTGTCAGACTATGATTTTGTGTATTTTATATTATATTATACTGTATATACAAATAATATTTATTTATGTAATAAATATATATTTATATTTGTTTATTTGACAGGGACAGTGTACTGCTTCTGAGCTGCACCAGAGTTAGCGAAAAGCTAATTTGCCTCTGTAGTCCCTGGGCAGGAAACGTATACAAACTTCTCCAAAATAACAATACGAAATACTACTACGACTATTATACGATGTCACTGCTACTACTACTACTACGACGACGACGACGAATACTACAACTAATCACAACAATAACAATAAACCACATTCGTCTCATGTAACTCGGGAGACATTTGATGACTCCACTATAAATTGTGAAAGGGAACATGTGTTGAGAACCCCTGGCCCCGGAGTCACAAGTCCCTCGGATTTCACACATACTGTACCTCTCACAAAGAGCAAAGAGTGTGTAATGGATTTACAACCGCACCGCCATATGCACCTCCCCGGGACGCGAGGGGACCGCGCCATTGTTGCGGTAATTGGCCCGAGAGGAGAGGGGCGGAGCCAGGGAGAGAGGGAGAGGGAGCGAGAGGGAGATAGTCGGGATGACACTTGAAAAATGAGACCTAACTCCGGCCCAGTGGCAGGCCTGACAGCCACAGCGCCCCCGCCTCCATTCTTAGGGCCGCCGCCTTTGTCTGCCCCCCATTCTGTGGCCTGAAGCATGGGTCTGTTACCCCTCACTCTCCGCGTGGCCCGGGGAGCCGGGGGGGGCTCTGTTCAGCGGCTGCTGCCCCGCCCCCCGCTTTACAAGGGGCCAATCCCATCCGTCCATCCGCCCGTCCGTCCGTCCATCTCATCGGCTCGTCCATCCGTCATCCGTCAATCAATACATTTGCGACATATCTGCTTCCCACTGCCTTTTCTTCCTCCTCCTCCTCCTCCTCCTCCTCCACCTCCTCCTCCTCCTGCTACTCCCATCTCCTCCTCTTCCTCCTCTCTTCTCTCCTCCTCGTGTTTCTCCTCCCCACTTCTTTCCTCTCCTCTCTTCCCCTCTCTTCCTCCTCCTTCTTCTTGTCTCCACCTTTCTCTTCTTCTTCATTTTTGATGCCCCCCCACTCTTCTCTACGTTTCTCACCTCCTCACTGCTCTTGTCATCCATCTCTCCTCACCTCCCCACTCCTCTCCTCCCCTACCATTTCCTTTCCTCTTCTCCTCCCTTCATCACTCCTCTCCTCTCCT
>PIJE02000117.1:691570-699070 GCA_002895965.2 Coryphaenoides rupestris
AGGGACGGCCGCTGCTGCTGCCTCCTCACACACACTTGGCTCCACCCCGGGGCACCGCATGACTCCAGTATTGCGTTGTTTCGCCGCCCCGCCCCCCTCCTCCACCACCAGAGAACGTAATGACGGCTCGTCTGTCTGTGGATCCTGCCGCATTTGCGCCGGGACCGATGTTTACCGTTGTCGCTCAACATTTGCTCAGGGATTTGCGTTTCGAGGACGACTCTCCGGTCTCCAGCCATTGAGAGCGTGAATCATCTGAATTTCACATGCCCACGGCAGAGAATACTCAAAACAAACGGTGTTTATACATAGACAACGATTGGAACGCAGCCGTTGAATGCGGTCTTTTAATTGCTTTGGCACCCTGGGAACAAAAACTCCAACCTTATTAGAGTCTATGAGAAGTGTCTCTCAGTCCGGGGTCATGGGGTTGGTTGGTGATGGATCAGAAACAATAACTGAAAGAAACACATTTTTCAGATGAGTGTTGAGGACGTCAGAAGCATTAATTTCCGAGCTTGAGGTGCTATCTTAGCCTATTAGTACTATTTAATAGTACTAGGTTAATAGTACTATTTTAGTACTTTCGTTTAATAGTACTTACCTTTACGCATTTCTATGTTATTTACTCTGTTTAATGTTTTCAATGTTAGCCACTACTTGCACCAAAAAGGCACATAAGGTAAGATAAGATCAAGATAAGATAAGATAGAAACTTTATTCATCCCAACAGGAAGGACATTCTTGGGTGCCAGAGTTTGCTCACAAAATACCGACAACATCAGCATAAAACACATAGAACAGTACCAGTACTGCTACTGTACAGTGTTTGTCCACACATTCCCTATGCTTGCCAAACTTCGCAAACTAAGACAAGCAAAAGCTGTTTCCTGATCCTGATTCTGATTCTGATGCCAATCAGATCCTTTATGGGACTTTAGAACAGATTTTAAGTTCAGATAGATCGTCGTTGATGAGCCAAAACATCGTCACCTCCTGAGGACCGGACGCTGTTCATCCGGTCACACTGGTCATGTGGTGTATGTGATTTCATGCCTCTGACATAATTGGCCTTGTAAAAACAATATGCTCCCACCGAGACAAGCGGCGGCATAATGTAGTGCACGTGTGAATGTGTGTGCGTGTCGGTGTGTGTGTGTCGGTGCGTGTGTGTGTGCTGTGTGCGTGTGTGTGTGTGTGTGTGTGTAAGCACAGCATGGGTTGATGGTACTTGTGTGTGGTCTTTCCACAGTGTCTGTATAAATAGATTCAGATGAGTAATGGGTGTGTGTGTGTGTGTTGTGTGGTGTGTGTGTGTGTGTGTGTCTGCGTGGTGTGTGTGTGTGTGTGTGTGTGTGTGTGTGTGTGATATAAGGAATAAAACAGCTCCTTAACCTTTCTATAGAAACCAACATCCATGTAAGTGTTTGGGTTAGGGTGTTGTAGGGTTAGGGTGTTGTTAAAGTTACGAAGTTGGGTGTTCGTTGTATTAGTGGAAGGGTTGGGTGTGTTAGTATATAGTGTAAGTGTTAGGGTGTTTGTTAAGATTAGTGTAAGGGTTAGGGTGCTGTTAAGATCAGCGTTCGCTTTAGGTTGTTGTTAGGGGTTGTTTAGGGTTGTTAGGGTTAAGGGTCAGGGTTAGGTTGTAATAGGGTTAATTGTAGGGTGGTTGTTAATATTAGGGTGTTGTATATGAGGGTTGGGGTTAGGTTTCGGGTGTTAGGTTGTTAGGTAGGGTTAGGGTTGCATTTAACCGAAGGGCCCCTGAGGAGGACCGAAAGATGACCAGCTTCAGGAAACCTCTTCACAGGGACTGACATCCAGACCCCCCGGGGGAGCTAAATGGGTCCTCCACCTGTTCTCTGGTCTGTCCGTCTGGATCCGTCAGTCCCGTCTGTTATGATCCGGCTCCTATCCACCTGCCTCAGTCGACGACACCAACAAGACAAGACACCACGCCGAGGTTCAAACGGCGCCGCTGTAAAGCCACAACAAGCCCTAATGGACGGGGTCTCATTGATTTACGAGACGGCATCGCACAAAAAACCAAGACCCCTCGCGAGGACGAAATGGACCGTTCTCACGCGGGTGCGAGCAGAGAGAGCAAACACAGGTGGGGACGCTTGTAAACACGAACAACAGCGGAATCAGGTCTGGCTGACAGGCCGTCACTGTATAACACAACCACTCGCACACATAGCACAGAAAAGGCAACCTTAGAGTGATCCTCCTGTTAGGTGGAAAGGGTCAAGAGTCGTGAACTTCCAGAAAAGCTATGAACTTCCAGAGTGTGTCTGTTGGAGCTGACCCTCCCAAATCAATGTTATTTTGTATTTTATTTCGTTTTTTTCTCGATGTATTCTATTCTACTCGAGGAATATGTGGTCCTTTTGTGTCTCCATTGGCAGAGCATTAGCATGACTGTACCGCTGACCGGGTTACGAGTTCCATTCCCCGCCCTGGCAGGGAAAATGCGATGCAAAGCATTGTGAGCGGCTTTGGATAGACGTGTCTACCAAATGGCATTTATTATCATTATTATTATAATGTACAAATCTGCGCTGAAATGGAATCGCCGCTCATGTGCCGTGTCCACCTAATCCACCAGCGGCCAGCCTGCCAGTCCCATTCAGTGTAAGTGGCTTAACTTAACCTAAAGCCCCATCAATTGCGCCTTTTTAACCCCGCCTGCCCGCCCCACACCCTCGAACCCCCACACCCTCCACCCTCCTCCACCCTCCTCCACCCTCCTCCTCCTCAATGTAAACATACACGATGTGTAACAAATGGGTGTTAAACAGTGGCGCCGGCCTTACAGAAGCGGCGGCGGTGGCGGTCGGCTGTGGGTGCTCGGCCATGCGTGGCGAGGCCCAGAAGGAGAGAGAGAGAGAGAGAGACAGAGAGAGACAGAGAGAGAGAGAGAGAGTGATGCTGTATCTTTTCAGCGTGTGTGAAGGGCTTGGTGGGGGTGGGGGGGTGGGGGTCCGTGGGGGGGGGGGGGGGGGGGGGGGGTCCCTTTACATCCCCACTGTAAGTCACCGCCGGCACGGTGCCCCTCCATTAGCACACAGACACATGTAAGGAACAAACAGAAGCGGCTAAGTGGACAGGCAACAAGGCTGAGAGGCCCCCCACCACCACCCCCTCCCTTGCTGTGTGTGTGTGTGTGTGTGGTGTGTGTGTGTATGTGTGTGTGTGTGTTTGTGCATTTAAATGTCTGCAAGCCCGCGGACTAATTCATGTCAAAGTGTGTGTGTGTATGTGTGTGTGTTTTTCAGTATCCATTTGCATGTGTGTGTGCGTGTTTGTGGGTATTCTCTCCGGTGTGTTAGTGTGTGTGTGTGTGTGTGCGTACGTGGATGTGTGTGTGCGTGCGTGTGTGTGTGTGTGGATGTGTGTGTGCAGCAGAGCGTCTGTGTGTTGATAAAGTGTATCCAAGCAGACAGAACGTGGTGTGTGTGTGTGTGTGTGTGTGTGTGTGTGTGGGGGGGGGGGGGTGGCGGGGTGTGTGTGTGGATTTTACAGAGTGAATGGCGATTGTGTGTTTTGAAAGGAGAGGGGGCGTCCCAGTGAGAGAGTGACGGCTGGAGGCCTCTCTGAGTAAGGGTGTGTGTGTGTGTGTGTGTCTGTGTGTGTGCGCCTATGTGTGTGTGCGTTTGTGTGTCCATACGTGTGTGCCTGTGTGCATGTGTATCTGTGTGTATGTGTGTGTGTATGTGCGTGTGTGTGCGTGTGCCTTGGTGCCTATGTGTGTGTGTGTGCGTGCGTGTGTGTGTCTGTGTGTGTGTGTGTGCATGTCTGTGTGTGTGTGTGCCCATGTGTGTGTGCGTTTGTGTGTCTCCGTACGTGTGTGCTTGTGTGCATGTGTATCTGTGCGTGTGTGTGTGTGTGTGTGTATGTTACTGTATGCGTGTGAGTGTGTGCCTGCCTGTGCGTGTGCATGTCCTGTGCATTTGTGCCTATGTGTGTGTGCGCACTGTGTTGTGCCTGTGTGCACGTGTATCTGTGCGTGTGTGTGTGTTGTGTGTGTGTGTGTGTGTGTGTGTGTGCGTGTGTGTGTGTGCATGTGTGCACGTGCATGTGTATCTGTGTGTGTGTGTGCGTGCCTGTGTGCACGTGTATCCGTGCGTATGTGTATGTATGTGCATGTGTGTGGGTGCACGTGTGTGTGCATGTCTGCCCACGTGTGTGTGACAGAGGTAGTAACATGTATGGGGTCTGTTCACATAGTGCACTTACAGTATGTCTGTACGTATAGACAGTCTATACTCAAGTGGCCTCGTCAATGCATGTTTGTTCTTGCGTTGGCCTGTGATGTGCTTACGTCTGCAGCTCTGTGTGTCTGTGTGTCTGAGTGTGTGTGAACTACAAGGTGTGTGTCTGTTGTGTGTGTGTGTGTGTGTGTGTGTGTGTCTGAGCGTGTGTGTGTATATGTGTGTTGTGTGTGTGTGTGTGTTGGCCGCCCCAGGACCGGTTAGTTGGAGAGTTTAGGAGCAGTGTGTGTCGTCGTTTGCAGTACTATGCCCCCATGTGACGGTTCTGGGAAGCAGAGAGCACAGGGGAACGTATGTGTGTGTGTGTGTGTGTGTGTGTGTGCGTGTGTGTGTGTGTGTGTGTGTGTGTCTGTTTGTGTGTCTTGACAACATCCTGCTGCACTCGTGCTGATGACCTCACTGGACCTCGGTTAACTATGGGCTAATGTCCACCGCTGGGTCATACCCACTGGGCTACTGAACTCCGGAAGATAGCTATCAACAAACACAGAATATTGCTAGCGAGTTATATACACCACCACACACACACACACTACACCACACACACAAACAAACACACACACATTCAGACACCCACACACACACACACACATAGGCACCAAGGCACACGCACACACACGCACATACACACAAACAAACACAAACACATTCAGACATACACACACACACACACACACACATACACACACATTTTAATAATTTTCTTCATGTCCACATAATTTCAAATGCATAACTACAAACGCATATATTCAGTTCAATTCAATTCAATTCAAAAGCGCGTCATTGGCAAGGAAAAATAAACACGTACATTGTGAAAGCCTTTTAAAAATATAGAGAGAGCCACTCCCAACGACTGCAAATATTGAGTTGAGTTGTTCCATTACATTTCTAAGTATGCAATTCAGGAAGTGGTCTTACAATAAGTCCTGTTTCTGCTTTGCATCACGTCGGGTGTAAATGTTGGGACACGTTTGTATTCTTATGTATGTTGTTGGTATTTTTGCGCAACCTCGGGATGAATAACGTTCTATCTTATCTTATCTTATGCTATTATTCATCAGTGGTCACCGCTGCGTCCCGTCAAAATTGAACAAAAACCGATGACGAGTCAAAACAACTTCCTCCCAGCGATGTGGTTGCGGTGTTCTCACACGCATCTCATTCCTCTTCTCAAATTGAAAGAGATTTTTTTTTTGCTTTTCTCGCTTCCTGCTCCGAGAAGTTTCCAGCAGTGAACCACAGATACTACTGTGATACTACTATTATGTATTTTTAACCTCATCATCAGAACAGCTTATCGTAAAAAACATCAAGCTCCCCCCCCCCTGCCCCCAGAGACTCGGATACACAAGAAGCCGGCGGGCCCGCGGTTATCATCATAAAAACACAGCTATTTTCTTCTTCGTTCGTCTCTTATGCAAACAGAAACACGGCTGCGTTTCTGTTTTTGTTTGGACCTCCTTCATCCGATGGGCCTATCATCAGACATGCTATCGGGGGAGCCTATCAGCGGCTCTCTGTGATCTGTTGTTTCTGTCTGTGTTGTGTGATCGTCATCACCGTTAGATACAAGAACACCAACGAAAACAAACAGTGTGGAAAGTGTGTTGCCCTCCCAGTACAACACCCTGTCTGAGCCGCTGCTGCTGCTTCTATTTGAAATTTACAGCAAAACGGGGCGGAAAAAATGACGCGCTCCAGACACGTTCTTTTTTAAGTCTCTCTCTCTTTTTCTAATGACCCCGTTTTTCATTTGACCCCTTTTTCCTTCCCTTTCTTCCTTCCTTCCTTCTGCTTTATTTCCTTTCCGTTCTATCGATTTTTTTTCCCCTCTCTCCCCCTCTCTCCCCCTCTCCACACAGCGCTGTGCTCTGCGGGTGGAAAAAGTGTGTGAGAGGGAGAGACAAGAGGGGGAGAGAGAGAGAGAGAGACAGTCAGAGAGAGAGAGAGAGAGAGAGAGAGAGGAGAGAGAGAGAGAGAGAGAGAGAGGAGAGAGAGGAGAGAGAGAGAGAGAGGAGAGAAGGAGAGAGAGGAGAGAGAGAGGGGAGAGGAAGAGAGAGGGAGAGAGGAGAGAGAGGAGAGAGAGAGAGAGGAGAGAGGAGAGAGAAGAGGGAGAGAGAGAGGGAAGGAGAGAGAGAGAGAGAGAGAAGAGAGAGAGAGAGAGAGAGAGAGAGAGAGAGAGAGAGAGAGAGAGGAGAGAGAGAGAGAGAGAAGAGAGAGAGAGAGAGAGAGACAGACAGACAGACAGACAGACAGACAGACAGACAGGCAGACAGAGGCTGCCTAGAGGGCTTTCATCTTCCCACCTCCTCGTCACATCTGGGCCAGGGCTCAATACATCAGTACAGAGGCTTGCGTGTCAGATGTGGTTCCCAATTAGCAGACCTTGTTGGTCCAACCGCCTCCAGCTCCCCACCCCTTCCCCCTCCCCCCCCTCTCCCCCCCCTCCCCCCCCCCACCCCCCACCCCTCTCTCTCCCCCCTTTCAGAGCGCCAACAGTGGGGCCCGACATGAAAAGACCAAGACCTCTGGGTGTAAAAAAAAAAAACCTCCACTAATTGTGCCTGGCTTCTCTTTAAAAGTCCTGTCATTCCCCACCCCTCTCTCCCCCACTCTCTCTCCCCCACTCTCTCTCCCCCGCCACCTTCCTCCCCTCCCCTCTCAGTCTCAAAGAGGCGACAACTACAATCTATAAACACCAGCGAGGCCGGATTTGTGGCCTCGTGAAGAGAGAGAGAGAGGGGAGGAGGAGGGGAGGGAGAGGGGGGGGGGAGGAGAGAGGAGGGAGAGAGGAGGAGGAGAGAGGGAGAAAGAGGGGGGGGGAGATAAAAGTCCACACACGCGTGTGAAGTGACACGCGAAAAAAAGAGAATAGGAAAAAGCATTTGTGTGATCTGTTGCACATCCTGACTTGTGCTGTACGAATTGGATTTTTTTTACGGGTCGTGGCTGTAACATGTGTGTGGTGGTGTGTTGTGCGTGGTGTGTGTTGGGTGGTGTGTGTGTGTTTGGGTGTTGGAGCGTTTGGGAGAGAGGGAAGGGTGGGGGGAGAAGGGGGGTTGAGGATCCAGACGAGAGCGAGGAGAGGGAGGTAGGAGCGAGGAGTGAGGAGGAGGGGTGCCGGTGGCGTGTGTTGCTGCTGCTACACTAGCGTTTTATGGAGTACTACACACACACACACACCCCAACACACCGTTTGAGTGTGTGTGGTGTGTGGACGGCTCGA
>PIJE02000117.1:704070-706570 GCA_002895965.2 Coryphaenoides rupestris
ACCATGTCTCTTAGCTTTGCTTAGCCCTCGCGAACTCTTTGCTTGTCTTACGGTCGTGAAAGACGTAGACTAAACTCAACTAAACTGAGGGCACCTCGGGTCACCTGAGGAAAAACAACCCCTAACCACCCCCCCCCCCCCCCCCCCCACACACACACACACACACACACTCCTATGGTCCCCACTATACCACCACCACCACCACCACCAGTTGCATGTGTAAACACACACCCCCCCCACACCCTCTGTCCACACCAAGCCGGCCTGGCGTCCACCACCAAAGACTTCTTGAGCTTTTTGAGAACTTTGTCCCCAAAGTGGACAGAGAGACAGAGACAGACAGAGAGAGATACAGAGAGACACAGAGATGAGAAAAGACACAGAGACAGAGACAGATAGAGAGCGAGAGAACAGAGAGACAGAGACAGATAGAGAAGAGAGACAGAGAACAGAGACAGATAGAGAAAGAGAGACAGAGAGACAGAGACAGAGAGACACAGAGACAGAGACAGATACAGAGAGAGAGAGACAGAGAGACAGAGAGACAGAGACAGGGATAGAGAGACAGAGACAGAGAGAGACAGAGACAGAGACAGATACAGAGAGACACCGAGACTGAGAGACACAGAGACAGAGACAGATACAGATAAAGAGAGAGACACATAGAGACACAGAGACGCAGAGACAGATACAGAGAGACAGAGAGAGAGGGGGAGAGAGAGAGACAGAGAGGGGGAAGAGAGAGAGAGTGAGAGAGAGAGAAGATAGAGACAGAGAGAGGGAGAGAGAGAGAGACGGAGAGGGAGAAAGAGAGAGATAGAGACAGAGAGAGGGAGGAGAGAGAGATAGACGACAGAGAGAGGGAGAGAGAAGGGAGAGAGGGAGAGAGAGAGAGAGAGACAGAGAGAGGGAGAGAGAGATAGAGACAGAGAGAGGGAGAGAGAGAGAGGGAGAGAGAGAGAGAGGGAGAGAGAGAGATGGCGACAGAGAGAGGGAGAGAGAGAGAGAGGAGAGACGAGAGGGAGAAGAGAGAGAGAGAGGGAGAGAGGAGAGAGAGAGAGAGAGACGGAGAGGAGAAAGAGAGAGGGAGGGAGGCAAGACTAAATCTGAGGATTAGTCTGACATGTTTTCTCTATCACTCTCTCTCTCCAAGTGTGTGTATGTGTGGTGTGTGTTGTGTGTGTGTGTGTGTGTACATGGGAAAGGGTGTGTGTGTGTGTGTGTGTCTGTGTGTGTGTGTGTGTGTGTGTGTGTGTGTGTGTGTGGTGTCCTGTGTGTGTGTGTGTTGTCCTGGAGCAGCTCATGTGTGTGGGCTAAAAACACACTCGTTTACATGAAACAAACTCACCCCATGACTGCTTTCGTTTCGGCATGTGTCGACACACACACACACACAACACACACACACACACACACAACACACACACCACACACACACACACACTTGCAGTAATCACTGTAGTCACTGTATACATCCCCACTTGCTCAAGGGTACCTCGGCACAGACCAATTGGGAACCTTTCTCTTATTGGCGCCACATTGACCCGGCATCCAGCAGGCCTACTGGGTCATGGCTGGATATTCACCTAGATATACACCCAGATAATCACCTAGATATACACCCAGATAATCACCTAGATATACACCCAGATAATCACCTAGATATACACCCAGATAATCATCTAGATATACACCCAGATAATCACCTAGATATACACCGAGATATAGACCCAGATATCACAGTGGAGTGTGTGTGGTTGGTGGCTGGATTACGCTGCGTTCCATTTGTACTCGGAAGTCGGAATTTCCCGAGTTCCCAGTCGGAAATTGGAACGCCGGAACTGGAACGGATATATTTTGTGTCTCATTAAATCAGTCGTACACACAGTACTGTACTGTCCAGCTTCTATCTGTGGACACTGCTACGTTGCTACGGTGTTTGTATGCACAAAATGCCGCGTAATACGTTGTTATCAACTGGCGTTGCTAACAATGGCTAACCTGGCTAGAGCAAACCCAAGCACAATAAAAGTTTTCCTGGACGCGTCAGTCTTGGTTTTCCGACTTGTTGGAACTGGAACGCGGTCAACTCCGTCATTCAGACTTCCATCTTCACACCTGTGGTGCGTTGGCCAATCAGTGCACCACAGGTTAAACCAGCCTCCCCCCCCCCCCCCCACACACACACACACACACACACACTCCGGGAGAGCATTGACATCACGCCAGCGTTTAACCACCTGCATTACATTTGCAAAATCCGCAATAAACCGGTTTAGTCGGCAACTTCCTGTGCCCCCCGGTGTTGGAGAGCGTCCTGGCTACATATACAAAGATATACAGAATATACACCTCGATATATACCTAGATGTACACCAGATATACTCAGATGAATAATCTAAAACCTGAATTGTACTCGCCTCCGTATCCCTTAAAGGAGACATATTATTATACCACCAGGTGTGAGCGTGATGAGCCATTCCAAGCGGTTTCAAAAACC
>PIJE02000117.1:711570-716570 GCA_002895965.2 Coryphaenoides rupestris
GTTCTATAGTGTGTAGCAAAATATTTGTATGAGTATTTTTATTAGTATTAGTATAATATTGGTATTATACCTGGATTAGTATTAGAAAGTATTACTAAAGTATTAGTATCAGTCTTAGTATTAGAATGAGTAAAGTGACCATCTACCGACACCACAAGTGGGAATGTCCACCTAGATGTATGACGACTAGATCAGTCTGCCAGCCTACCCAGTGGACCGTACCGACTGATCTAGTCAGCACACATCTAGGTGGACATTCCCACTTGTGATGTCACGAGACGGTAGTCACATGGCAATTGTGAAACGGCTCCCAATGGCTAATCACACACGAATCACACTGGTGGCATAATATGTCTCCTTCAATGGGGAACTCTTTGACAGCTATTATCTAAAATGAAAGAACACTGCATCATTCGTACGCGTGTTGAGAAAAAATCCCCCAACTCCGTTTCCGCGAAAAACCTGCGGTGGGTCTGATTTGGAAAGATGCCGTCACAATGGTCCAATTCTCCAATTCCAATTTTCGCAGAAACTGTGATTTAGTCTCAATGCTCTTATTAAGCAGAACTCTCTTACCAAACACCAAGAGCCACAGTTCCCCTATTTTTGCCAATGGTTGTGGATGTGTTTTGGTTGGTGTGCGAGTGTGTGTGTCCATGTGTGTTGTATTCCACGAATTTCTGTTGCCAGCGAAGCGAATCACATCACATCACGATCTCTGAGATGGGGTTCATCCGTGGCATGGAAGTGTACACAGTACACACACATCTATTATGTGTGTGTGTGTGTGTGTGTGTGTGTTGTCTGCGCTGTGTGTGTGCACGTATGCCGGTGGTGTGTCTGGCTGATATGTGTGTGTGTGTGTGTGTGTGTGTGTGTGTGTGTGTGTGTGTGTGTGTGTGTGTGTGTTTGTATTTGGGTATGTAACCTGGGTATGAGAGGTGACATTTTGTACCTCAATAGCCACACAGCGCGGCACCCACACACCGACACAATCACACATAAATAATGCCGCTCTCTCTCCCCCTCCCCTTCCATCTTCCCGTCGTCTCTCTCTATCGTCGTTGCTCTCTCACCGTCTTTCTGTACTGTGTCACGTCTTCTCTCTCTCCCCTGTCGTTCTCTCCTCCTCTTCTCTCACTCTCTCTCTCCTCTCATCTCTCTCGTCTCTGCTGTCCGTTTCTCTCTCTCTCTCTCTCTCCTCTGCTCTCTCTCTCTCTCTCTCTCTCTCTCTCTCTCTCTCTCTCTCTCTGCTTCTGTCTCTCTCTCCCCCCTCCCCCTCTCTCTCTGTCTCTGTCTCTCTCCCCCTCCCTCTTTCTGTCTGTGCTTCTCTGATTCTCTCGTTCTCCCTCCAGTCCCTGGAGTCTCTCACTCTCTGTCTCTCTATCCCTCTCCTCATATCCTGTATATAGCTCTCTCTTGATGCTAAATATTCTTTATATAGCACGTATATATAGTGTGTGTGTGTGTGTGAGTGTATATATAGTATTTTAATATATAAATACAGTATGAGGTATGAAGTGTGGGGCAGGAGGTGGGTTCTTGTTTATTAATGATAGCCCTGGTCGGTCGTTAGCGGTCTGCGCGGCGTTTAGAAGCGGCTAAACTTAGCTGTGGTCGAGCTAGCGCTGTTATTCAAGCCCCCGCCTCGACGGCAGAAGGGGGGTGGACACTGGCATCCCCTGTCTCAGGCACGCACACACACACACACACGCACACACACACACACGCACACACACACACACATACACATACACACACATACACATATGTACACGCAAAACAAACACATACACATACACACATATACACATACGTACACGCAAACACACTCAGGCACACACACACACAGACGCACACGCACACGCATAGAGGCACCCATACACATACATACACACACGTACACACACACAAGCACACACAATGCACACACACACACACACACATATGTACAAACACACACACACACCACGCACACACACACACGCATATAGGCACAAACACGCATGCACACACACAGCACTCTGCTAAGTATAGCCTAGTTGGCTAACCACAGAGAGTTAGAGGTTTGGCTGGGGGGTAGTGCTAGCTGCCAGGCTCGCTTATGCTCATGCTCTTAAAATGCTTTTTTTACATTAACACACACACACTCACACACACACACACACACACACACACACACACACACACACACATACACACGCACACACACTCAAGGGCTACGGCTATTTTAGGAAACTTAAAAAAAATGCTACTTCTCAAAAGTGCTAGTTTTCGATGACACAGTGAGAGGTAAACATATGTGTGCACTCACGCACACACACACAAACAAGCACACACAAACAAGCACACACACACATCACACATGCACGCATGCACACAGACACACACGCACACACACGCACACACACACACACACACACACACCATGTAAATACATAAATCCACACAGGCGGACAGAGGGCACATGCAAACTCCCGGACCTCATATTTACACGAGCTCAACACCTGGTGGTGGTGGTGGTGGCCGGGAATAGCCGCTTCTCGGTGAGAACAGCCCTATTGACACCTCCCCCCCCCCCCCCCACCGGTCGACCAGCCGACCAGCAGACCACAGAGATCGGCCCTAAGGGGGGGGGGTCCGGATCCCCCCCGGTGTGTGATAGGCTGTCCGGGGCTGGCGTGAGCCTCACCGCCCCGGAGGGTGTGTAGTGTCTGCATGTTACGGGGGGCCGGCAGTAGCTCAGAGCGATTGGTTCGATCCCCGCCTAGCTAAGTGTGGAGGTGTCCCCCTGAGCAAGACGCCACCGAACCCTAACTGCTCCTGACGTGTTGGTTGTTACCTTGCATGGTTGACACCGCCGTCGGTGTGAATGTGAGGCAATACTGTAAAGAGCTTTATGTTTGCGCGTTGTGTTGAGTGTAAAATGTTTAAAATGTTAAAAAAAAATATTTTTTCTGTAAGGGGAACAGATAATTAATGATGCAGTACTGGGGGGGAGGGGGGGGGGGGGCGGTGGGGGTGGTTTATTTGGCTGCGTTGCCAAGACGATTTTGTCGGGGTTACCGGTGGTATACGTGATGGGCAGTGCTCACACACACACACACACACACACACACACACACACACACACACACACACACACATGCACACACAGAAACGCACAGAAAGTCTCTTGTTTTAGAAACAACTGATGCATTATGGTCTGCACCCCACCTCCCCGCCCCCCCCACCCCCCCCCCCCGATCGCCACGGGGCTCGCAAGCATCATTAAAACTGTCGTGACCCTGGGGGGGGGGGGGGGAGGGTGCACTGCACAAGCGGCAGGCTGTGTGTGCGCCCACCGACACCGGATCGGATCACAACCTGTGCCGCGCGCTGTAACTCAGCGCAACGACTTAACTACCGAGAAATTATGCCCTCCTCCTCACCCCACGATTAAAATAAAAACAGGAGCTTGTTAAAAAAAAGGGTCCGCCCCGACGAACGACCAACAAGGACCTCAATTATCTAGGGTAGACCCCGGCCCAATACCGGCACCCTCGTGAGGGAGTCCCAGGCAGACCTGGCCCAACACTGGTACCCTCGTAAGGGGGAGTCCTAGGAGGCAGCAGACCCGGACCAAAACCAGCACCCTCGTAAGGGTGTCCCAGGCAGAAGACCCAGAGGCCCAAAACCAGCACCCTCATAAGGGAGTCCCTGGCAGCAGACCTGGATGCCCAATACCAGCACCCTCGTAAGGGAGTCCCCGGCAGAAGACCCTGCCCAAAACCACCACCCTCATAAGGGAGTCCCCGGCAGCAGATCCGACCCAATACGAGCACCCTCGTTAAGGGACTCCCAGGAGGCAGACCTGGCCATACAACGGCACCCTCACAAGGGGCTCCCCGACCAGCTAGCCATAAGCTCCGCCCCCGACCAGCGAGCCATAAGCTCCGCCCACGACCAGCCAACCATGAGTCCGCTGTGAGTTCCTCCCTCCTCCAGGACATCCAATGCTCACCAACACATGCTAGCTGTTATGATGCCGTCCCCCAGCCTCCGGCCCCCTGGCGCCTATGAGTCACACGTGAAAAATTCCCTGAATAATAATAATTGCAATAAACGTGCTCGCAAAACTATGTTGTGTGAGTAAGCGTGGAAGCCCAAGGGCCTTGCTTACACGGTTGTCATGTGTGTGTTTTTGTTTCCTTATCTAATTCCCTTGCTTCTTTTTTTCTTCTTCTTCTTCTTGTTGTATTTTCACAATATTTAACCGCGCTCTCTAACCCCTTCAAACACCACCACCAATCACCCGCGCGAGCACACTCAGCGTGACTCAGACGACAGCGGTATGCGACCGCCACTCCTGGAAGGAAGGGGGTCAGAGGTCATGGTTAGAAGGCATCCTCCAGGAACACTTTGGTCACCCCTGCTCCAAAACCATTATTATGGCTCCGCTATGGAATGCACTTACGTCTCAACAAAAAATTACAAAGTCGACAAAGTATGGACACACTTCTATTGTTACAGAACCCAGCATCTTTTCTATTCTATTTCAACTGATTTCTGTGAAGAAGAGCAAATGAAAGTTCTATTTTGGTGCTACTTTTGGTGTCGCCTTTACTGGAACAAACAGCAACTCCTGTATTGGGAGACAGCAACTCGGATCAAGAATTGATTTGGCTCAACGTTGGATTCCCAAATGGAAATGTGTGCCCCT
Organism: Coryphaenoides rupestris; assembly: GCA_002895965.2. NCBI lineage: Eukaryota > Metazoa > Chordata > Actinopteri > Gadiformes > Macrouridae > Coryphaenoides > Coryphaenoides rupestris. Next base: position 716,273 of record PIJE02000117.1, read on the forward strand.
CTCCCACACGGCGAGCTTCCAGAACCTGCAGTGTAAATGGTAAATGGTAAATGGATTGCATTTATATCGTGCTTTTATCCAAAGCGCTTTACAGTATTATACCTCACATTCACCCATTCATACACTGACCATGCAAGGTAACAACCAACACTTGAGGAGCAGTTAGGGTTAGGTGGTGTCTCAACACTTAGCTAGGGGGAGCCCGGGGATGGAACCAGCAACCTTCCTGTTGCCAGACAACCGCTCTTATACCTCCTGAGCTACTGCCTCCCCAGTGTGTTCGAATAATAATAATAAA
>PIJE02000117.1:721570-726910 GCA_002895965.2 Coryphaenoides rupestris
GGAAGGGAGGTTGGCAAAGGAGGAGAGGAAAGGAAATGAGGACAGGAGAGATGAGGGGGGAGAGAGAGGGAAGTCACCAACTGACTGACTGACTGACTGACTGACTGAGGCGAGCAAACTACAGGCCCGGCGTGCCCAACTGCCCCGCCCCCTCCTCCCCCTCCTCCCGCCGCCTCCTCCCTCCCTCCCTCCCCCCTGTCCTCACCGCAGCCATCAGAGATGACTAATGTAGAATTACCCAGGGTGCTGTGCTGTGCTGTGTGTGTCATTACCCCGATGACACACACGCACGCACACACACGCGCGCACACACACACACGCACACACACACACGCGCGCGCACACACACACACACGCATACACACACACACGCACACACACACACATACACATAGCTCCCCGCAGCGCCGCGCAGACTCCCAGCTAGCGTCTGGGGTCCCTGCTCAGACACAGGCACACACACACACACACACACACACACCGACACACGCACACACACACACACACACACACACACACACACACACACACACACTCTCACACCTCTCTCTCTCTCTCTCTCTCTCCCACCCCACACACTACCAGCCTCTCTCTCCCACCCCACACACCCAGCCTCAGCCTCAGCCCCAGCCCCCAGCCCCCCCACCCCTCCCCCTCCCCACCCCCTCCCCCACCCCCGCCCCCCCCACCACCCACCACCCCCCCCCCCCCCACACCCCTCCACCACCACCCACCCCCACCTCCACCCCCCCACCACCACCCCCCCCCCCCCACCACCCCCCCCCCCACCCCACCCCCCTCCCCACCACCCCCCCCCCCCCCCCCACCCCCCCCCCCCACCCCCTCCACCCCACCACCCCCACCACAACACACACACACCCTCCTCCTCCATCGAAGCAAAACTCAGAAGTAGTTTTGACTTGACCCTTTTTTGTTTTACACACCAAAAGTGGTCACACACACAGTCGAACACAAAACGTACTCAATTCCAAACCAAATGGGGGAAATTCGTCTTCGTTTTTTGTCGAGTTGATGTTTTATTCGCGAAGAGGAGGAGGAGGAGGAGGATTAAGTGGGAACATTTGCTTTGAATTAAGTGGCCTTCTCGAACGGTAGTCTCCAAAACGCATGCCTAGGTCAGCTTTTGTCTCCCTCTCATTAAAATCATTTGCTGAATTTGGGCTATAAAGGCAAATGCAGCAATTGCTGGCATGAGGTTTCAATTAAGGTTACGACTCCACGGAGGGGTGGGGGCGAATGGAAAGCTTTCCAGCGCTGTTTGTGTCTGCGTGTGTATGTGTGTGTGTGTGTGTGTGTGTTGCCGTGCACGTTGGCGTGCCTGTGTGTGTGTGTGTGTGTGTGTGTGTGTGTGTGTGTGTGTGTGTGTGCGTGTGTGTGTGTGTGTGTGTGTGCGTGTGTGTGTATCTCTCTATTTGCCTGTTGACTTATTTTATTGCTGTGATGTCAGTGACTATAAAACATTTTATCAGCATCTTAGCTCCTCATGCCTGAAGCTTGACGTTGCGACACAAAAACATCCAACATACACGTCCAACAATACTTAACATAGGATCGTATGCTTCATGACAAACATGGTGAAATGAAGGTTTCAATTAAATTAAGAATGAATTCTCAATGAAATAGCTGGTTAAAAAAACCATCTTACAGTAAAAGTAGGGTGTGAGTGGGTGTGCATGGCAATGTGCATAATAATTCAATAAGTTTCCATGTTTCCTTTGTTTTAAAAATTAACAGCCGTAAGAGTGAAGGGGGCTAATGTGTCGGTCTGCCTACCATGCTGATAGTGCAGGCCTACCTACCATGCTGATAGTGCAGGCCTACCTACCATGCTGATCGTGCACCGTAGGCCTACTGTACCTACCGTGCTGATAGTGTAGGCCTACCTACCATGCTGATCGTGCACCGTAGGCCTACTGTACCTACCATGCTGATAGTGCAGGCCTACCTACCATGCTGATCGTGCACCGTAGGTCTACTGTACCTACCATGCTGATAGTGCAGGCCTACCTACCATGCTGATCGTGCACTGTAGGCCTACTGTACCTACCGTGCTGATAGTGCAGGCCTACCTACCATGCTGATAGTGCAGGCCTACCTACCATGCTGATCGTGCACCGTAGGCCTACTGTACCTGCCGTGCTGATAGCGCCTGATTGATAAGTCGTCTCGAAATCAAGATGGCTTCTTGAGGAGCAACAAAGGAGCTATTGTGTCAGTGTCTGCGTGTAGATGTGTCTAATCACCGTATCTCTAGATAACATTCATTGGGCTGTGTTTATAGAACAGAGAAAACAGAGGGAGATTAAAAACAGCAAATGAGAGAGAGAGAGAGAGAGAGAGAGAGAGAGAGAGAGAGAGAGAGAGAGAGAGAGAGAGAGAGAGAGCGTTAAAAGCTATTCTGATTCCATTCACGTGCGGCACAATCTTGTATTTGTTATGACATGTATAACATCTCTTGCAAAGGGTCATGTTTCACATTTTCTACATGACTTCTGCTCGTGGTATCTGCTTACAGACACACACACACACACACACACACACACCGCACACACACATACACACCGCACACACACACACACACATACAAACACACAACACTGACACACATGTTGAATTGAATTTCTCGCAAGACCTTTTTTCCTTTCTAGACGATCAATCTCTTCGGTCGGCATGTCAAGTGAAAAACATTCGCTCTTCAAAACTCTTTGAAAAAGCCTATTTTTTTGGACCCATTCCCATGCATGTAGAGTTTTCCTGTATCCATAAATCTGTGCATTGCTCTTTTCATTGACATGTCTCTCTCCCCTCTCTCTCTCTCTCTGTCTCTCTCTCTCTCTCTCTTTCTCTTTCTCTCTCACCCTTCTTTCATCTCTCCCCATATTCTATTGGACGAGCTCCAGTTTCCTGCAACGAGCTTCCATAATTAATCTTGTATGTCGTCTACATACAGTGTCCTACTACACAGCTGATCTATACCCCCACACTGCATCTCCTCTCTCCTGTCTCTCCTCTCTCTCCTCTCTCCTCTCTCCCCTCTCTCCCCTCTCTCTCCTCTCTCCTCTCCTATTGCTTCCCAGGGCCGTGGTGTAATATGGCCCTGTACTGTAAAGCCTGTAAAGCTTCTCCTCCTCCTCCTCCTCCTCCTCCTCGTCCTCGGGAGCAGACTCTGTAGTGCGGTGTAGTGCCTAGCGTGTGTAATAAGTACTTGGTGTGGTGGCAGAAGGTAGCCTAAGGTCATGTGGACACGTGGCTGCGCTTTTAAAAGCACAGTTTCGGATTTTCTGCCCCATTTATTTACCTTCCTCCTCCTCCTCCTCCCTCCTCCTCCTCCTCCTTCCTCCTCCTCCTCCACCTCCTCCTCCCTCCTCCTCCTCCCCTTCCTCCTCATTCTCCTCCTCCTCCTCCTCCTCCCCCTCCTCCTCCTCCTTCCTCCTCTTCCTCCTTCTCCTCCCCCTCCTCCACCTCCTCCTCCTTCTCCTCCTCCTCACCTCTTCTCTTCATCTCCTCCTCCCCTCCTCCTCCTCCCCCTCCTCCTCCTCCATCCCTCCTCCTCCATCCTCCTCCTCCTCCTCCTCCTCCCCCTCCTCCTCCTCCTCCACCTCCTTCTCCTCCGCCCTCCACCTCCCTGTCTCCCCTCCTCCCTTTCCTCCTCCTACCCTTCGTCGTCCTCCTCCTCTTTCCTCCACCTTATCCACCTCCCCTCCTGCTCCTCCTGCAGTATAGCAGGTTTATTTTGCGATGGTTTCCATTTGGGGGCCGAGCGGCGGGGATATGCTGGATATGTTAATGTTCAGGTGGTTGCCAGGTGAGGTCGTTTGGAGATATGGGCGAAAGATAGAGCCGTATCTGATTACTCTGTATGCTTTAGTCTGGGAGTGTGCATTAGTCTGGGTGTGTGCATTAGTCTGGGAGTGTGCATTAGTCTGGGTGTGTGTGTGTGTGTGTGTGTGTGTGTGTGTGTGTGTGTGTTGAAGCAGATCCGTGACTCACGAGGTCAGCCCGGGTCGGAATAACCCAGAACGAACCCCCCCCCTGGAGAGGTTCAGTGGGACCGTTCCGTCCCGCGCACAACGCTGTCATGTCCACGCCGCTGTACGACTCCCGGCGACGTGACACTACTTGAAAAAGACACGTTTTTTCCCTCGACTTAACGCGGCAATTGTCAGACACACACACACACACACACACACGCACACACACACACACACACACACACACACACACACACACACACGACACACACACGCACACACACGCACACACACGAACACACACACTCTCGCCCTCCTCCTCCATCGAAGCAAAACTCAGTAGTTTTGACTTGACCCTTTTTTGTTTTACACACCAAAAGTGGTCACACACACAGTCGAACACAAAACGTACTCAATTCAGATTCCAAACCAAATGGGGGAAATTCGTCTTCGTTTTTTGTCGAGTTGATGTTTTATTCGCGAAGAGGAGGAGGAGGAGGAGGATTAAGTGGGAACATTTGCTTTGAATTAAGTGGCCTTCTCGAACGGTAGTCTCCAAAACGCATGCCTAGGTCAGCTTTTGTCTCCCTCTCATTAAAATCATTTGCTGAATTTGGGCTATAAAGGCAAATGCAGCAATTGCTGGCATGAGGTTTCAATTAAGGTTACGACTCCACGGAGGGGTGGGGGCGAATGGAAAGCTTTCCAGCGCTGTTTGTGTCTGCGTGTGTATGTGTGCGTGTGTGTGTGTGTGTTGCCGTGCACGTTGGCGTGCCTGTGTGTGTGTGTGTGTGTGTGTGTGTGTGTGTGTGTGCGTGCATGTGTGTGCATGTGTATGCATGCCGTGTCTATGCCTGTGTGTCTGTATTTGGCCAGTGTGTGCATGCATTTGTGTACTTGTGTGTTTGTGGGTGCGATTAGGCCTGTGTGTGTGTGCGTGTGTGTACACGTGTGTGTGTGTACACGTGTGTGTACACGTGTGTGTGTGTGTCTGTGTGTGCGTGCATGCCTGTGGAGTCGGTTTAAACTGTGCCGCAATATGTCTGTACGCATTAATATGTATTTATACAGACACTTTGACTTAATGTTCTTTTGAGAAGACTTTAGGGAAAAAGTATCATGAATCCATTTTGGATAAAATTAGCGAATCATGCGCTAGCTTGCATCCGTGAAGCATTTTGCCTAATTGCCCAGAGCTGAACCCGCAAGCGTTTTTCTTTTTCTCCCAAGCACCTGGTCTAATTTCCATTTCAGCATTCAAGCCACTTTGCAATTCAAAATCTGCATGGCATAAAATGCTCTTGGCGTCAACAAAACATAATTTCAGTCGCTCGACAATTGCCGCGTT